>CM051268.1:9499738-9502238 GCA_027921565.1 Artemia sinica | reverse complement strand
TTACATATCCCAAATCATAAGTTTCAGACAACACTCACCTATGAACGGCTAAGAAACCTAGCTCAGAAAAGTCAAAAATAGCAAATAGTCATCCCAAAACTATAGGTTTCAGACAACAAACACCTATGAGTGACTAAGAAATCAGGTTCAGAAAAGTCAAAAGTAGCAATCCACCCATCCCAAATCATAGGTTTCAGACAACACACACCTATGAAAGACTAAGAAATCCAGCTCAGAAAAGTCAAAAATAGCAAACTACATATCCCAAATCATAGGTTTCAGTCAACACACACAACGAAAGACTAAGAAACCTAGCTCAGAAAGTCAAAAATAGCAAACTACTCATCCCAAACTATTGGTTTCAGACAACATTCACCTACGAAATACTAGAAAACCTTAGCTCAGAAAAGCCTGAAATAGCAAACTACACATCCCAAATCATAATTTTCTAACAACACATACCTATGAAAGGCTAAGAAACCTAGCTCAGAAAAGTCGAAAATAGCAAACTACACATCCCAAATCATAGGTTTCAGACACCACACACCTATGAAAGACTAAGAAATCCAACTCAAAAAAGCCCGAAATAGTAATTTACATATCCCAAATCATAAGTTTCAGACAGCATTCACCTACGAAATACTAAGAAACCTTAGCTCAGAAAAGTCTGAAATAACCAACTACTCATCCCAAACTCGAAGTTTCAGACAACAAACACCTATGAGTGACTAAGAATCCTAGCTCTGAAAAGTCTAAAAAGCAAACTACACCTCCCAAATCATAATTTTCAGAAAGGAGACACCTATGAAAGGCTAAGAAATCTAGCTCAGAAAAGTCAAAAATAGCAAATTAACCATCCAAAATCATAGGTTTCAGTCAACACACACCAACGAAAGACTAAGAAACCTAGCTCAGAAAAGTCAAAAATAGCAAACTACTCATCCCCAAACTATTGGTTTCAGACAACATTCACCTACGAAATACTAGAAAACTTTAGCTCAGAAAAGCCTGAAATAGCAAACTAAAAACATCCCAAATCATAATTTTCTAACAACACATATCTATGAAAGGCTAAGAAACCTAGCTCAGAAAAGTCGAAAATAGCAAACTACCACATCCCAAATCATAGGTTTCAGACACCACACACCTATGAAAGACTAAGAAATCCAACTCAGAAAAGTCAAAAATAGCAAACTACATATCCCATATCATAAGTTTCAGTCACCACACACCTATGAAAGACTAAGAAATCCAACTCAAAAAAGCCCGAAATAGTAATTTACATATCCCAAATCATAAGTTTCAGACAGCATTCACCTACGAAATACTAAGAAACCTTAGCTCAGAAAAGTCTGAAATAGCCAACTACTCATCCCAAACTCGAAGTTTCATACAACTAACACCTATGAGTGACTAAGAATCCTAGCTCTGAAAAGTCCAAAAAGCAAACTACACCTCCCAAATCATAATTTTCAGAAAGGACACCCACATATGAAAGGCTAAGAAATCTAGCTCAGAAAAGTCAAAAATAGCAAATTAACCATCCCAAATCATAGGTTTCAGTCAACACACACACCAACGAAAGACTAAGAAACCTAGCTCAGAAAAGTCAAAAATAGCAAACTACTCATCCCAAACTATTGGTTTCAGACAACATTCACCTACGAAATACTAGAAAACTTTAGCTCAGAAAAGCCTGAAATAGCAAACTAAACATCCCAAATCATAATTTTCTATCAACACATATCTATGAAAGGCTAAGAAACCTAGCTCAGAAAAGTCGAAAATAGCAAACTACACATCCCAAATCATAGGTTTCAGACACCACACATCTATGAAAGACTAAGAAATCCAACTCAGAAAAGTCAAAAATAGCAAACTACATATCCCAAATCATAAGTTTCAGTCAACACACACCAACGAAAGGCTAAGAAACCTAGCTCATAAAAGCCTGAAAAAGCAAACTACTCATCCCAAACTATTGGTTTCAGACAACATTCACCTAGGAAATACTAGGAAACCTTAGCTCAGAAAAGCCTGAAGTAGCAAACTACACATCCCAAATCATAGGTTTCAGACAACACACATCAACGAACGACGGGGGAACCGGGGGAGGACCTTTGGGACCCAGGGAGGACGTTTGGGGATCCGGGGGCCCTTGAGGATTGAGTGGTCTTTTGAGAGCCCGGGGGACCTTTGGGGACCGGGGAGGGCCTTTGGGAGCCCAGTGGACCTTTGGGGACCGGGGGAGAACCTTTGGGGGCCCGGGGGACCCTTGGAGGCCGGTTGGCCCTTTGGGAGCCCGGGGGACCTTTGAGGACCAGGGGAGGGCCTTTGGGGGTCTGAGGAGGGCGTTTGGTGGATAACATTTCGAAATTTATACTTTTTAGTTTACTTTTTGCGGCGCATTCCTGCAGCGCATTCCTGCGGCACTTTCCTGCGGTGCCTCCCTGCGGCGCATCCCCTACGGCGCTTTCCTGACCCGCGGCGCATCCCTGCG
>CM051268.1:9467238-9497238 GCA_027921565.1 Artemia sinica | reverse complement strand
ATATATGGGTGATATGACATTCAATTTACCTGAGGCAATTCTCATTGAGAGTTTCAAAACATGAGCCTAAACTGCTTTTTTGTGGGCTTGGGTACCCTGCGTCTCCATAAAAGTATCCATTGACCAAAGCCCTATTAAATATACAGTCTATAATAATGGTTCATTCTTATGGACTGCATTTATTTTCAGGGACAAATTGTAAACTCCACTATAGTATGGGCTCCGAGACGGGGGGCATAATGTATTCATCCTTGCATCAGTTCTCAAAGTTTTGCTTGACAGGCCAAACATTTCGAAGGGCCAATATGGTAGAGTGTGCCAATATCCGGTGGCGTGATCTCTTTTATTACTTAAAATGGGCATTAGATTTTTAATTTTAAGTTACATGGATTCATAATCTGTTTGGTTCACTGTGTTTTTGTGTAGAACAAAAGTAGGCCAAGTGGTTTCAAAATCATTTTTGTGGTCATTCTTAGCTTAAACAAACTTAAGTTTTTCTGGGTAGCAGGAAAAAATTTAGTTTTTTTTTTTTTGCACTTGGAGAAAAAAAAATTAATTTAATGCCTCAGCGTCAAGACTGGTCAATCATGACCAGTCATTCAAAAATTCTTATTTTCAGGTCGTAGAGCCACTCTTAATTGTAAGACTTGATTAGCCTTGTGATACTAATTTTTTTTTTTTCTGGTGTTGTTTTTCATGGACGACAAAATTAAACAAATGAAAATTGGAAAAAATGGGCAAAATATTTTAAATAAGACAGTGGACAATGTCTTGTCGTGGTTTGTATAAGCTAGTTTCTTCTTGTTTTTTTTTCTTGTTTTTTTATATATTTTTTCCTCGTTGATAATGGCTTTCGGATGTAAAGCCAAAATATTCAACATTTTTTATTATTGAAAGTTATTTTTTGTACAATAAATATTATACCCCTATTCTACATTTCCATCTTTTTAATATCGCAAATGAAGAGGCAGCGCGGTCTAAGAAATTATTGATGTTATGACAAATAAGAAATGCACAGTTTGAAATATAAATCGTTTTCAGTAAAGCACAAATGACGCTATGGGCTGTCGAAAGTTTAGGGGGCAGCAGTCACACTTCTGTTTGTGGTAATTCCTGTTCGTTTGAAGTTTGACATAATTCTAATTTTGATTTATCTTTGCTTCGGATTGATTTATGCATCTATAGCAGTATATGTTGTCTTCACATTCGATTTGTTATTTATTTGTGTTTCTGTTCATTTTGGGCTTCATTTATTCATAGATTGTAATTTATGCTTGTTTTAAGTATGAGTTATTTTAACCCTTTATCTGTATTCGTCTGTGGTTTTTATATGGCTCTTATTTTTTTTTGAAAGACTGTTTTTCTGGAAACGTTGTTTTTTAATTATTTTTTATTCATTTTTGATTGATATAATTTTATTGTTGGTTAACATAAGAGAATGTCTGTCAGTTTTTTTTTTTTTTTTTTTTTTTTTTTTTTTTTTTTTTTTTTTTTTTTTTTTTTTTTTTTTTTTTTGTTCTGCTTATCCAAAATATCCGCATAGATTGTACAACCGTGTTATTCACTGTCTTCACAAATTTCCTCGTTATCTTCTCTTGTTTTGTTAGATTTACTTCACTACTTGGACCGGCCAAAGTTTTAGGTCCCCTTCCCCTCGTCCAGACTACCTGAGACTTTGAACTGCAACCCCCACGCCATTTTAAAAAATATTGCAGATATACTACTTTCATAGCCTCGATACGCAGTGTCTTTAGATTTACATCTCCCTCCTACCGCGAGTCAAAATTTGAGGTCCACTCGACCCTGCAATATGACCAGAAAGTTTCAATTCGATTTCCCAGTCATTCTGACACAATACAGATACCTTGTTTTGATAACTTAGGTAAATATAGTATCTTTCGATTTACATTACTACTCCACTGTGGAAAGAATCTAGTTCCATAGGGGCTTAAAGTGCCAAAACGTCTAGTCATATTTGAGACGAAATATGTTTAGCCTTCCACCAAGTTAAAACTTGAAGTCAATATGACCCCCTGAAAGGTTCCACTTGATCCCCCAAATTGCTTCAAAATAGCATAGACACGCTATTTGGTAACCTGGCAACCCATAGGGTCTTCTGATATGCTTCGCAAATTAGCGGAGAATACATTTTGGTACTGTTCTAAAATCCAGGACACATGCGAGAAGTGAAGTTTGGTTAGTGCTGATAAAATAAAACAAAATAGGATGAAAATATAATAGTTTATCAACAAGTTTGGGCTATACATTTTTTTTCACATTAAAAGGGGGGTGGGGTAAAGCATAGCATATATTAGATACGTAATTTAGTCTAACCTAACCTAACCTAGTTACCTTTTAGTTCCCCTAAACCCCAAAAAACTAAAGTTTAAATCTTTGTCACGGAGGGAGCAATATCTCACTATGCAGCGGAAAACCTGTTTATCAATAGCGACTTTGAGGTTTCGATGCGGTCTTTCTATCGTTTGTCCTGGATTTTAGCACAGTACCTACATTTTGAGGCCTATAACAAATGTATAGTGCGAAAAACGCTGAAATACCCAGAGACGAAACATATTTGATACCTCCCCTCAACACAGAATTTGGGTTTCTCCTGCTCTTCTCTGATACTCCACTCCCTTCTCCTAGACTATCTGAAAGTTTTAGCTCCATCCCCGAGTCGTTCCTGAGATATTGCAGATACTCTATTTTGATAGCTTGGATGCTCACAGTCTCATTTTATTAATGTGTAAGTCAAAACCTCATGTAAACTACACTCCCCCCCCAAATCCTATTGAATTGGCAATTGCCCTTATCCCCTCCCTTAAAAATCTAAGAAATTTTCAACTTGAAATCCCTAGCCGCTCCATAGATAGTATTTTCCAGGCACGCCACTTTGATAACCTGGCGACACATAGTGTCTATTGATTTAACACGCTACTGAGCGGTGTACAGATTATACAAATCCCATAGGAGCTTTTAGAGCTAAAATGTTTTGTGGATCAGAGACAAATCATTTTAAAGTCCTTCCCATTGTATTTTAATAGCCTGAATGCATACTGTCTCCTTTTGTTTACATGTAAATCAAAACCTCCTGTCTAAGTCAACCTCCGCCGAAGTCAAAGTCAATAGTCACTTGTCCATGCCCCCATTAGCACTCTGAAAATGTTTAACTTGACATTCCTAGCCGTTCCATAGGTAAAATATTCCAGACACGCCATTTTGATGACCTAGCAACACATAGCGTCTATTGATTTACCATGCTACTGAAGCAATATACAAATTATGCGAATCCCAAAGGAGCTTTTAGAGCAAAACGTTTTGTGGATTAGAGACAAAATATTTCAAACTCCTTTCCTCTCCCCCAACACAAACTTTGACCCTCGATGGCCTGAAAGCTAATATATTCCTTTGCTTTAACGTTACCCCATCCCCCAAGTCAAAATTTTAGGTCTACTTACGTGCCTACCCCTGCATAGTTTCAATTTAATGTCCCAATTGTTCCTAAGACATTGCAGATACGCCTTTTGACAGCCTATGAACGTATTTGTTTTTTTTTTTTTTTTTTTACTTACCTCGCTAATTAACTGTACATAAATTACAAGTCCCATAAGATGTTATAGTACAAAACATTTTAGGCGGATCAGATACAAAATTGCTACTAACGTATGATTTGGACTCCCCTTGTCCCAGCTTCCTTCCTTAGTCTCTCCAACAGTATCTGAAAGTTTCAATTTCGTCCCACAAGCCGTTGCTAAGATAGAACAGATACATTATTCCAATAATCTGGATATAAATAGTTTCTTTTGAAATACCTCTTCTATCTCCCCAAGGCGTGAATTGACAACCACTACACGAGCCCCCCTTCGAAGCTACCCTCCGACGCTACTCGGGGGTCCAAATTGGACCCCCCCCCCCAAGCAATTCCCAAGACAGATAATTTTGTAACTCATGTGCACATAATGTCTTTTCATTTACTCAGTCACCCGCGTCGCTTCCATATTATACCCTTCAGCAAAACTCTGGGAGCCTTGGCCTAGAGACGGATTCCTAAAAGATTTTCAACTAAAACCTGTCTGTGAACAATGGCTAACTTACATAATTTATAGCCAAAATGCTATGGGGCTGTTGGCCTTATGTTGGCTCTTATGTAGAAGGCCGTATATTAGACCTTCCACATATTAAAAAAAAATTATCACCTCAAAATTTGAGCCAATAACATTGGACTTGTAGAATACCGGCTAGCAAAAAACAGCACAGGGGAAGGGGGAGCTGGTTGCCCTCAAGTCACTGTCGACCCTTAAAGGGGGAATTAAAATATACACTTTCAACAGAATCAGCTTCTTCCCAAGTTTCTATTATCACCCTTGCGTGAGAAGTGGAGAAAAGAAAGAAAAGGGTTTTTGGACACGCCGTCAAAATGGACCCTTTGTTGGGCCTGTTTTTTGGAGTAACCGATATTTTTAATTTCTATATTTCCTTTTGTATCGGGATCTCCTTAGCTCAAAAGCTTGAGGATACAAGTTTCGAGCTGATCAAGCTAGAAGCGATAAATATCATTTCGATTTGTTTCATAAAATAAAACAAAGGAGAAAAAACATTTTTGGGTCCTTTCTCAGACTCCATTTTTCTGAGGATAGTGCGTGCCTTTTATTTTTTTTTTTACATATTTATCATTTTGGCGCAACAACTGTGCGGCAGTCAAGATCAAACGACTCAAAATTTTCACAGAAAAAGTCTTTTGGCCTATTTCGTCACCGCTACCCTCTCCCCCCCTCCCGCGACAGAATGTTTGATCCTTTGACTCAAAGAGTAAATTTCAAAGCTAATCCCATCCCAAACAAGCCTCCTCTTGTCCATTAAAAACTTTTGTTTAATAAATAACAATTTGTATCTCTTACTACAATAAACCCAGGGACTGTAATGGGTCAGGTTATCCTCAAAAATATATTTACTGTACCTTTGGCTATTTGGAACCAAATGGCTATTTCAAAAATTTAATCAAATGTCTTTCCGGATTAAGGGTAGGAAAAGAAACTATGGAAGGGGGCTGATCATTCCCTAATTACTTTTAACTCTTAAGAAGGAATTTTGATGATTTCCAATCGAATGAGCCCTCTCCAAAGTTTCTACGACCACTGCTTTTATAAGAAGTGGCCTGGGGAAAAAACGGACAATGATTTGGAAGGCTTAAGTATCTTTACTTGGGGAGCGCTGGGCGCTACCTATGAAACTGTAAGTAAAGTCAAGACAGGTAGGAGTGTACAGATAGAGGCGATGAGGAGTGCTACCATTTCGACTAACCGTCACAATCACTAAATCGCTAAACGTCATAACATCTAACCTTCAGAACCACTAACCGTCAGAACATCGACAAAAAATATATAAGTTTATATAATAGTAATAAGTATATGATCGTTTAGAAACCACAAATTTTGGCTAAATATTTGCACATCAGGGGGGTGGAGGTACAGCATATTAAATACGTAACCTAACCTAGGTACCTTTTCCCCCTAAACCCCAAAAAACTAAAGTTTTAAAATTTTAGATGTTATAACGGTTAGTGGTTCTGACGGGTTTTTTTGTCGATGTTATGACGGATTTTGTCGATGTCCTGACGTTTAGTGGTCCTGATAGTTAGATGTTGTGACGCCTTCCCAGGCGATGATATACTAAGCCATCATAGAACGTCAAATGTCGAATCTAAGTATGTCCTCGTGAAACCTGACCACGACCATTGTAATGATCGGGATGATGAAATTAATGGTGATGTTCTTAATGGGTATAGTGCTAATGATTATACCAGATAGTAAGGTGTTGTAGATAATTACGATAGTAATTGCCGATTTGGGGAAAGCTATTAAAGTTTGAAAAGCTATTGCAAAGCGTGAACGAGAGTTATGCACATAAATCTACGGACCTAAGTCGTTTTCGACCTGTAGCCCGTCCCTTCTTAAGAGGCTTTGTGGATTCTATGAAAATAGACTTAAAAAAACAACATTCATGGTTGGCTTAGAAAGTCTCCTTGTAGAACATCGCGACATAGTGATTCGGGAATTTCAGTCATGTCTCAAACAGTCCCGCCCTACCCATACCTTTTTATTATCTGTATTTACAAAGTAGCTTTTTTCACAAGTTACAGTCAAAGACACAGAAAAAACTTATCAACTGTTTCTAAACCCTAACCTCAGACCTCAGGGCTGTTGATCCTTCCCAGATAACTTCTGTACATAACTAAAATTTTCAATGTATATCCAGGGGAGACAAGTTGGAAGTGGTTAGCTTTAAACACCTTTCTGCTTGATTAACAGAGATGCAGGCACATTTTCAAAAGTTACATTCCCTTAGAAAAGTAACTTTCCCATTTTGTGAAAACTTCACCTTTCCCGTAACTCTTTTTTTAATTAACTCTGAAACTGTGCATATTGCAATATCATCATCATCAAGCTTTTTTAGATCTTCAATTGTAACCCTCTATAAACAATATCATCATTGTAGTAACTGAAATAACAGCACTGCCGTTTTGACGACACTGCCACTGTCAGGATCATGACGACCACCAGCCCCAATTATCGTCATTAGCAACATGATCCCTAACAGTACAAAAAAATCCATACATTTTAGAATCAGGGGCAACGCTATAGCGTTGCCTACAGTAAAGGCCATACAGCTGCAATGTTTTTATTATTTTATTATTATTTTTCCCCAGAGGGCACTTCATATGGAAGGGGTCGTCGTAGAAACTTCAAAGGGGGCTCAATCAATTGAAAATCGAGAGCTCTAGTGCCCTTTTTAAGGGTCAAAAGTGATTGGAAGGCAACTGACACTCCTTCCACACCCACCAGTTCCCAAACACATCAAATCAAAATTTTGAGATAACCATTTTGTTCAGCGTAGTTGATTCCCCAGAGAGAAATTATGTTTTTGAGGAGGACACTCCCCCACAGCCCTCAGGGCAAGGGTTGTAAGTTTATGCCCTGGGGGTATATAAGGTTTTATAGAAAGCTTTCTCGTAGAAACTTCAAAAAGGAGGACTCACTCGATTGGAAATTCAAAGGGCTAGTGGCCTTTTAATTGTCAAAAGTGATTGAGAGGGCAACTAACCCCCCTCTCACACCCACCTTTCCCCAAATACATCCAATCAAATTTTGAGATAGCCATTTTGTTCAACGTAGTTGAAAAATTTAGGAAATTAGGTCTTTGAGGATAACAACCCCCAACAGCCCTCAGAGCAAGAGTTGTAAGTTATGCCCTGGGGGGCATATAAAAGGTTTTTAGAAACTTATAGAAAAGGGGCATCGATTAGAGCGTTTCGTAGTGATTGGAAGAAACTTCAGAAAGGGCTCATTCGATTAGAAATTTAAATGGCTAGTTTCCTTTTTAATAGTCAAAAGTGATTGGAAGGCAGCTACCATCCCTTCCACGCCCACCATTTTCCCCAAAAACACATCCAATACAAATTTTGATATAGCCATTTTGTTCAACGTAGTTGAAAGTTCTGGAAATTAATATTTTTGAGCAGGATACCCCCCCCCCCACAGTCCTCAGGGCAAGGGTTAATAAGTTATGCCCTGGGGGCATATATGGTTTCTTATGGAAGGAATGCTCGTATAAATTTCAGAGAGGGCTCATTTGATTGAAAAAATTAAAGTTCTAGTTTCACTTTTCAAGCGTCAAAAGATATCGGAGAGTAACAAGCTCCCCTCCCCCCCCCCCAATCCTTTTTTCCCAAATGCATCCGATAAAAAATTTAAGAGAGCTATTTTGTTAAAAATAGTTCAAAGATCATGTAACAAAATTCCGGTGTCGACAAGACCCCCCAGGGCCCGGGGGCAGGCGTTTTACTTCTGTTTCTACTTTTTTGTAAGTTATTGCCCTGGGGGCATATATGGGTCTTATGGAAGGGATGCTCATATTAACTTCAAAAAAAGGCCTCATTTGATGGGAAATTGAAGTTACAGTTCACTTTTTAAGAGTCAAAAGATAATGGAGGGTACCTAGCTCCCCCCCCCCCCCTCCACACCCTTTTTTCTCAAACCCATCCAATAAAGAACTTTGAGATAGCTTTCCTTTTAAAATAGTTCAAAAAACATAAATTCTTTTTCTCTTCTTTCTAAACGAAAAAACTCCAGGGTCGACACGGTCCCCTGGGCCCGAAGGCAGGTGTTGTAAGTTATGCCCTTGGGGAATATATGGTTCTTTTTGAAGGGATGTTCGTAAAAACTTCAGAGAGGGCTCATTTGATTGGAAATTGAAAGTTCTAGTTCAGTTTTTTAGAGTGAAAGAGATTGGAGGGCAACTAGCCCCCCCCCCCTCCCACGCCCCTTTTTCCCCAAATGCATCCAATAAAAAGTCTTAAGATAGCTATTAAGTTAAAAATTGCTCAAAAGCTAGATAACAAAAAACTCAGGTGTCGTCAAGACTCCCCACGGCCCGGGGGCAGGCGTAGTAAGTTATGTCCTAAGGGCATATATGGTTCTTATGAAAGGGATGCTCGTATAAACTTCAGAGAGGGCTCATTTGACTGGAAATTGAAAGTTCGAGCTCACTTTTTAATAGTAAAAAAGATCAAAGGGCAGCTAGCCCCCCCCACCCACGCATTCTTTTTCCAAAACCATCTAATGAAAATTTTGAGATAGATATTTTGTTAAAAATAGTTCAAAGGTCGGATAAGAAAAACTCTGGTGCCAATACAACTCCCCAGGGCCCAGGGGAAGTCGTTCTAAGTTATGCCCTAAGGGCATGTATAGTTCTTATGAAAGGGATGCTCGTATAAACTTCATAGAGGCTCTCATTTGACAGGAAATTGAAAGTTTCTCGTTCACTTTTTAAGAGTCAAGAGAGTTAAGTGAAACTAGCCCCCTCCTCGCCCGTTTCCCATACCCATCTGCTACAAATTTTGAGATAGCCAGTTTTTAGGAAATTGTTCAAAATTAGATAACAAAAACCTTCATCCTGGCCCGGGGAAAGGCGTTGTAAGTGTTGTCCTGGGGGCGTATATGGTTCTTGTGAAAGGGATGCTCATATGACTTCAGAGAGGGCTCATTTAATTGGAAATTGAAAGTTCTAGTTCAATTTTTAAGAGTCGAAAGATATCCGAGGGCAGCTAGCCCCCCCCCCTCACCCCACACACACCTTTTTTCCCCAAGCCCATCCGATAAAAATTTATAATAACAATTTCATTAAAAATAGTCCAAAGGTCATGTAAGAAAAATTCCTGTGTCGACACAACCCCCCAGGGCCCAGAGGCAGACTTTATGAGTAATGCTCTAGGGGCATATATAGTTCTTATGGAAGGAATGCTCGTATAAAAACTTCGGAGAGGCTCATTATATTGAAAATTGAAAGTTCTTGTTCACTTTTTAAAAGTCAAAAGAGATCGGAGAGCAACAAGCCCCCCCCCTCCACGCCCTAAATGCATCAGATAATAGTTTTGAGACATAAATTTTGCTAAAAATAGTTCAAAGTCCAGATAACAAAAACTCCGGTCTCAAGACAGCCCCCCAGGGTCCGAGGGTAGACGTTGTAAGTTATGCCCTGGGGGCATATATGGTTGTTATAGAAGGGATGCTCGTATAAACTACATAGAGGGCTCATTCGATTGGAAATTGAAAGTTGTAATTCACTTTCAAAGAGTCAAAAATGATTGGAGGGCAGCTAGCCTCCCCCTAGACTTCATTTATTTTTTCCCGCTTCATATAGAAGGGGCCGTCGTAAAGACTTCGAAGGGGGTTCATTTAGATTGGAAATCAAGAGTTCTAGTGCCCTTTTAAGAGTCAAAAGTGATCGGAGGGCAACTAGACCCCCCTAAGCCATTTTCCCCAAATACGTCTGATAAAAAAAATGATTGAGTTAGTCATTTTGTTAAAAAATAGTTCAAAAGATTATATAGCAAAAACTACCATTACGTATGGCCAATCGTTAAAAATGGTTCAAAAGTCAGATAAGAACAACTCCTGTGTCAACACACCCCCCCCCCCCAACCCCCTCCAGGGCCTGGGGCAGGCATTGTAAGTATTAATCTAGGGGCATATATGGTTCTTATGGAAGGTATGCTCGTGTAAACTTCGGAGAGGGCTCATATGATTGGAAATTGAAAGTTCTAATTCACTTTTTAAGAGTCAAAAGAGACAGTCAGAGGGCAACTATCCCCCCTCTCCACGCCCTATTTTCCTCAAAACCATCCAATAAGAACTTTGAAAAAGCCATTTTTTCAAAATAGTTCAAAGGTCAGATAACAAAAACTCCGGTGTCAAACACAACCCCCCAGGGCCCGGGGGCAGGCATTGTAAGCTATGTCCTGGGCCTGTATGTGGTTCTTTTTGAAAGGGATGCTCGTAGAAACTTCAGAGAGGGTTCATTTGGATGGAAATTAAAAAGTTGTAGTTCATTTTCTCAGAGTGAAAAAAGATTGGAGGGCAACTAGCCCCTCCCGCCCTCCACGAATTTGGGTTTATCGGATGGATAAAACCATCCAATAAAAATTTGAGGTGATTATCTGGTTAAAAATAGTTCAACCATCAGATATTAAAACTCCAGGGTCGACAAAACCCCCAGGGCCCAGGGACAGGCGTTGTAATTTATACTCTGGGGATATATATGGTTCTTATGGAAGGGATGCTCGTGTAAACTTCAGAGAGGGCTCATTTCATTGAAAAAGAAATTTCTAATTCACTTTTAAAGAGTCAAAAGAGACCGAAGGTTAATTAGCCCCCTCCCCCCGCCTAAGTTTTTCAAAGAAAAGTAAAGGCCATTTTAAACTTAAGCTCAGGAGATACAAATATCTGTTACGAGAAAAAGGGTTATATTAAAAAAGAAATAAAACACATTATCAACAAAAACCCGAAGTTTATTAAACTTGTATGGGCAGACATCACCTTTACAAAACCCTACTATACAATTACTAAAAGCCATCCTTAGCCCCCCCCCAAAAAAAAAAGAAAAACTATATGCATCTTGAACAGTCTTGGAAAGTACAAACACAACATCAAATTGAATATTTGATGTATAATGATATTAATTGTTGAAAGATCCATCACTTCAAGAATTTATTTCACTGTAATTTTATTTTATTTTCAATGCTAAAACAACTGGAAAAGAAAATATTTGTAAAATAATTTGTATTCAGTTTAAGCGCCAGTGACGCAGTAGGCTTTAGGTTTTATTTACAGTTAAGGAAGGAGGCAGTATCCAAACACTTGTTTGTAAGTGAAAACTATATTCGTCTTGAGCAACTTTAAAAAGAGCTAATAAATTAAACTGAATATTTTATGTATAATGATATTAGTTGCTGAAAGCTCATCAGTTCAAAATGTTACTATAATTTTAATGTTTATTTTCAATATTAAGTAAAAAAGAAAATATTTGTCATAAAATTGGTTTTCAGTAAAGCGCCAATGACGCAGTAGGTTTTAGACTTTTACAGTGAGAGAAGGAGGTGATACCCAAGCTCTTGTTTGTAGTGATTTTTGTTAGTTTCAAGCTTGATTTACATATTAAATTTAAATTTCACTCGTTTTAAGATCTATTTATTAATTTACATTAAATATCTATTGTATGTTGTTTGCATTGACTGTTTATTTAATTTATGTTTCGTTTTAAGTTTCATTTATACTTCAATAGGAAATTTTGTTTGTTTTAAGCTTGATTTTCATATTCAATCTAAGCATTTCTCGCTTTAAGATCTATTTATTCATTTATATTATTACTTGTTGTATGTTTTTTCTAGGATTGTTTATTTAATTTCTGTTCGTTTTGGGTTTCATTTATTCTTTAATAGTTATTTCTGGTTGTTTTGAGTTTGAATTTTAACAGGTATTTGTATCTGCTGAGCTTAAGTTTAAAATGCCCTTCACTTTTCTTTGAAAAACTTATTTTTCGGAAAGTTTTTTTTTTAATTAATAGCCATCAACACCATAGTTATCATCATCACTATATTCGTCAAAATCTTTGTCACCACTACCCTTTGGTTACTTTGGGCTAGGGTTCATTCGTCAGTGTTAGACTGCAAACGAAGCTACAACCATGATTTTGATTTCCATCAAAATCACGTATCTCATTTGCGATACCTGACGTGACTCTTTCGCAAGAGCGGGAGGCCAGAGCAATGTGTAAGAGGACTAACCCACCCGAGTTAATCATCTTAGCTAAGTCTATGGTTTTGATCATGTTTTCTCTCTGGCCCTGTGGAGTCAACTTTTTTTTCCCGGGCTACGTAAATGTATAAGCTTCTAATCACAACTTCTTTTCCAGTATATGAAGATTCTATTTACAGCTTGCACAATGACAGCGACCATAGTT
This sequence comes from Artemia sinica, assembly GCA_027921565.1. Taxonomy (NCBI): domain Eukaryota; kingdom Metazoa; phylum Arthropoda; class Branchiopoda; order Anostraca; family Artemiidae; genus Artemia; species Artemia sinica. Next base: position 9,484,941 of record CM051268.1, on the reverse strand, counting down.
ACCGGCTATGACCAAATCTTTAACAATGATCAATGTCATGACATTTTTGTGGATAATTATCAACAGAGTACAATCTTCTTAAATCACAACAACAGTCCGAAAATAATTCACACTTATAAGAATTTCAAAGTAAATGATTTTACAGACCACTGTCCCGTTCAAGTTTTCTTCACGGAGAACTTAGCAGATATCTTGACAGCTTTACTGGCCGCAGAAAAAATTAACACATCGACAAAAATTATAATCTTTACCACATCAGAGAACAATTCAAAAAAATGAAAACATTGGAGGTACTTCTTCATTTTAGAACTGTCAAAGCTATAAGATTTAAAGGCAAAAACCAATTATTTATAAACAACAGTTTTTGACTTGAGATCAACAGTATGGACAGTAGACAATGGATTAGACAATCGCAAATTGGATATCAAGCCGGGTGCTATATTGAACTATGTTGTTATGGAATGGCCACCTTTCACTGTTGAAGGTAAGTAAAATAATTATTAGTGGCTTTTAAGAGTGAAAACTGGCCCTAGCGTTAAACAAAAATCACCGACACCATCTGTGGTTTGATGTTTCTTGGTATTTGTACTTCAGTAGCTGGCTTACCCATCGCATGTTGCTGCGATCTCAAAATAAAGGAAATTCAAGAACACAAAATTAAAAAACACAGACAAAATCTATTCATTTTAACACTATTTATTTAATTTTTCGAGTACTCTTGGGTGCACGGTTTTTTTTTTTTTTTTTTTTTTTTTTGTCTGGCGTGTATACGAATAAATCGGAAGATTTACCCACGCGTGAAGTGACAACATACAGCTGCCCATATGAGAAGCACGGATTCTCCAAATCTATTCCACACACTTGCGGCGATTGTCCTTGTACCTTATTTATGATCATTGCAAAAGCAAGCCGGAACGGACTGTAAATTTAAATTCAAACGGCATATCTCTTGGGACCATCGGAATACGTGGTAACAGTTCATCTTCCCACTAGGATTCTACATTCAAAAATTGTGGCTTCGGTGACATTTTTATACTTTTTTGCCGAAAGTTTCGTACTGTTACTAAGTTGTGGCAGATTAATGTTTCGGAGAATAAGGATAGGCACTCCGATTCTCAATATTAAAATGTGCGGCTGAATACCTAGCCAATCCAGTGAAATCAAGAATTCGGTTGGGTAATTAACAACTTCGTCTTGATTCATCACGGTATCAGTGGACTTGTATGTTGTCACTTTGCCTGGATGCTCCGTTTTGAATATTGAAATTGATAGCGTTCACATCATTGTTAGTAGCGGCTAATATAGCACGTGCACTGAGCCACTGAGGACTTTTGTAATTTAACATGAAATTTGGGAAACTTTATGAATAAATTCGTCTTCAGTTGATGTTATCTTACAAAAGCATGCTGGCAATACGATACATTGTGTATATTTGTCGATTGCCATATTCCCATCCCCAGTATGCAATAACTGCTTTGCGCGACGTTATGCGGAAGCATCACTTGTTCCCCAAGAATTTTGAAAGTTCAAAAACGTGCAAAAATTTCCCTATGCCATTGTGATTAACCGAGACACAAGGCTAACGTGTCTTCTTAAACATTTCATAACCGAAATGGTAGATAATGTCTAAAAAAGGGGTCACTGGGCTATTGATGGCATGGTTTATTGGAGGGAACGGACAAAGGCACATTTTCAGTTTTAGGATCACGCAGATTCTAGAAGCGAAATTCAAATTTTTTTTTAAGCTTGGTATAACAGGCCCAACCAGAACTAGAAAAAAACGGCCTCTTGTATGAGTTCACTTCCTAAATGTCTGTGTGGTTTTTATGAGGTCTCGAATGCGAGTAACATTCTTTGAGGTTCTTTGAGCAGAAGTTTTGGTGCGATTAACACACAGTTCACAGAATTGCATAGGAACAGGCAAAGTTTTAATGTTACTATCTTTCATTTTCTGTAGTTCTTTTTCTGAAAATTAACTACAGAAAAAAACATTTGATATTCCGGAAGATTTGGTATTACCTTTTTTTTATTGCGTTCCATTTTTCCCTTAACATTATTTACTCATTTACTTTTTGATGGGAGGGCATGTATAGAGTCCTGTGCTGCATTCATAAATTTGATGACTCGTCTTCGATGAAAATCACAGCTTTTACGAATAAGAATCAGAGAATACTTCTGGGAGGAATTCTTATGCCATAGAAAAGGTACATCTTAGACCCTCATATCTGATTTTTGGCACATTAGACCTGTTCCCTCAATTCTACCTCAATTATACTTTGTAGTTCAGACACGGAACAAAACTATCCAGCCAACTAAGCGTCAAAGATGTGCTGGACAACCTTCTATCACCGCCTTCAGTCTTCTGTTTGGGGGTAGGACCATCCTCAACCATATTTTATGCCATTTGCGGCCGTGCTTTCAGAATCCCACAAAAGCACGAGGTTTTCCTTAATCTTCCTGGAGCATGCGAAGATTTAGTTCTACCTCCTTACTGTTTCTCCATTGGGAAGGGTGACTGGCGTGTCAAGTACTCGCTTGAGCACCACATAAAGTGGCCAAGCCATCTGATGGTTCAGAATCTGAACCATCTGCTCTTGACAACGGCGGATAATGGATGCTTTCCCAATTACGATTCGCTATTCCAATTATTATTAATAATTTCAACCAACAGAACTGTCAAAAAGTTTTTCTACTAACCCTGCACTCAATCCGATTTCCCGCGCGCAGCTTAAAATGGGGCCTTCATATATAAAGGCAGCTTAAAAATGGGGCCTTCATATATAAAGAAAGATATGAAATAGTGCTTAAAGTGTCTAGATTCTAGACGTTCTTCTTAGGCTGCACTTTGTTTTCAATAATAAAAGTTTCAAGTGTTTCAAAACAATCATACTAGCCATTGTCAATGCAGCTTTTTCTAGAGCATTTTCATGAATGCTCGAATTTTATTGAGGACTGCAAAAATATCAAAAATATGCAAAAATAATTAATATAAAAAATAATATCAAAAATAATTGCAAAAATATGCAAAAAAATATTCATTTGAACTTTGCAAATACAAATTTAGTTTGTTTAATTTGGAAAAAATATCCGCCAAATTAGCAAGCTTGAGAATGAATTCGTCGTCCAATAGATGTTTAATGTATTCAGTTTTTTCTTCCAAATTAATTGTAACTTCATAATGCAATTCCATTATTCGTGTCGGTACTTTTCCCCTGGATAATCAGCGTAGTTCTGCACGCAGAAGAAATGTATCGCGGCTACCCACATCTACTATCTCATATCAACGTGAGGCCAGATTTTCGGCTATGGTTTTAGATTAAAACTAAGTATAGAAATAAATTGGATATATCAAACTCACTGCGATTAAAAGCAACTTAAGTTGAAGTTGATGCTGAAACTGTAATGAAGAAAAGTCGGAAATAAATACATCCTTCCCATTGAAAGAACTTTGTAAAAAGAAGAACTTGCAGCTGCAGTTATGTAAGTAATAAAAAATAATTAAGTGTGTTTATTATTTAAACACTCTTCCGTTCATATTGTTGGACTGGTGAATTAAAACGTACTCTTTATATACTGTTAAAGAAGTCAAGTTTGGTTAATGCTAATGAAATAAAATAGGATGAATATATAATAGTTTAGAAACAAATTTGGGCTATATGTTTGCACATTATGGGGGGGGGGGGTATAGCATACCATATATTAAATACATAACCTAACCTAGGTACCTTCCCCTCTCTAAACCAAAAAAAAAAACAGTTTAAATATCGTAAACGCGATGAAAACTACTCTTTGCATTCCAACTCTTAATAGTGGTGTCTTGAAATAACCAGTCTGGCGGGTATCTGTCCCAGTACTGTAGCATCTCCAGTTTGACATTCCATATACAGTATATAAAAGAGTACGTTTAATGCACTAGTAGTATAGTACCCATATTGTTAGCACTTGTAAAAAAAATTATTTTTTTTTGTTCTTCGATTTTGGATTTCGTGCTCAAAATCCATTTAGATTTTTTTTCCAACAGAACTTAAGTTTATTTAAAAAAAAAATCACAAGCAAAACTGTTAGCTACAGTTTTCCCTTTTTTCAATAGCACAGTTGTCAGTAAATTGTTACTAACAATCTTTGGTATTAAACACACTTTTTATCACACTTGTATCTCCAAACTCTGATCAGCAGAGGGAGAGGCTATTCTTGTACTTCCAAATGTGCCTGTAGCAAACAGATACCGCTGAAATTTCTTCAGGAGAAAGCTGAGACTATTTTTTTTTTTTTTTACAAATTATTAAGATTGGAAACAATCAATTTCTAGTGAAAAGCTGTTATTAATTGGTTATTCCATGAAAAAAAGCTTTCAGTTTCATAAAAAGTAAAAATTATTTTTGACATTCAAAACGCCGTTATGTTTTTTTTCAAATTGGGATCCCCTTGGCTGAATTTTTTATGGATACAAGTTCAAAGCCAATAAAAAATAAACTTTTTATGGCTTACCTCGGGGCCATCCCCAACTTACCTTGTTTGCAAATCAGAATCCCCTTGACCCATTAATTTAGAACTGAAAGTTTCGAGCCGTTCAGAAAAAAAGCAGGTTGTTCCTTTTTGGGTCATATTTTGGGGGGAAGCGATTTTAATACGCTTTTGTGGGTTATTCTTTGTCAAACTGAGGTTTGTGGCACGACGCAGTTAACTAATCAGCCTAGATCTAGTAAAGTCAATCCGTTTTTTCATGAGTATATTCAATTGTTAAGAAGTTTAGAGGCTTTTATTTTGTATTTTCTAAAATGATCTTTTTCCTTACCCGGATTGTTTTTCTTAGTGTTGTGGGTCCTATTAACCACAAAAGGACAAAAAAAAAAAAAATTCCAGTTATTTCCCTTTCCGTTAAATATTTTGCGCGCCAATTTACCATATATTCAATCACCAAAACGATATGAACTATTCAGAATTCAATTTGACCAAGTCCAAGAAGAGTCTTGGTCCAGCAAAGAGGATTTAAATAAGGATTAACAACTGATTTTTGTATTAATGCACTAGATATCAGGCGAAGGAAATGGGCAAGTTTTTTAATGTTTACTCAGAGATTATAGTATAGAGAGTGTCCTCAAGTCCATTTTTATGGACTCAAGCAAACTTATCATAAACAAAACCGTTTGGTTTTCAATGGAAAAATGTCTGTGCACTCTTTGTTGTATTATTCTTACTATTTAAGGAATTTCCTTGCGACTCTTTAATCCAAAGAGTATTTCAACTGCCTTAACAATAGAAAATATAAAACTTGTAATCACGATGTTGTCAAACTGACTTCTGACAAAAATCAATTTATTCCTCTCTCTCTCTCAATATTTCTCTCTTTTCTCTTTCCCCCCTTTTCAGCCTTACGCTTTTTCTCCCTTTTTCTCTCTTTCTAGGAAAGAATGGTTACAAAGGCCAAGATGCAAGAACAGTACAGCTCTTTTCTGAAAGCCTAAAAAATGCAACTTGACACAAAATTACTTGATGATGACGTCTTATGGGGGAAGCGTCTGCCCAACGGGACTTACATAGGCCAAAAAGGATTAATCGTTAGAGGAGAAGTAGACATAGGGGCAACGTCCAACTGGCCCAACGATATTGAAACTTCCAAAAGGGATATGATATATCCCCATATCTTAGATGAAATTTGCCTTCTAGCAAGAGCTCCAGGGGAAGTACCAAAGTGGTACGCCCTCGTTATGCCTTTTAAAGATATTATGTGGGCAGTTGTAGTCTTACTTGTAATTCTTGGTGGAGCTTTAATGGTCGTATTCGCATGGACATACAAAATGGCTGTTGGAACCCCAAGAGCCTGGCTGGATTGGAAGAAAGCTTTCTTCTATAATATAGGCGCTCTTTTACGGATCCCACAGATAATAGACAGGTAATTTATCTTTAAAAAAAACAACAAAAATAAGTATCTCAGTTTTTGGAGAAATGACGGTCCTCACCACCACCCCACTTCTCATAGGCAAAGCATTCGCAAGATCCAAAATAAAACAGAAAGAATTTTAGCTTTTTGTTGATTCATTTTCAAGAAAGGTTGTATAAAGTCTTTTCTTTTTAAAAAAAAACTCTGAAATTCAAAGGAGCAGCTTTGGAAACTGTTTTTTATACAATCGGTAAAACCGACGCCGATTCCTCGGTTCCCGGTGGCGAGTCTTCTTTTGTCTAAAGTCGTGGCACCAGGTTGCTTTTTTGCTACCCAAGAAATTCAAAAGTATCTAAAATTGGGTATACCGATGACAAATTCTGGTGCTCAAGAAAATTAATAATGTAGATTAGAAAAAAAAATTTAAGTATGTGAGTAGAGTTGCTCGTCTGGATTTGCGCAGACATATAGCAGATATCATGTTATTCTAACAGACATATAGGAAATATCATGTTATTCTACGACGCTCCCGTACAAACAGTTTTTTTCTGTTAATTTTGCAGGTCATTACACTCTTTGTCAAAAGGAACGAGTACGCAATACGGGTCCTAGTGTGATTGATTTTTTTTTGGACAATTGCCTTTAGTCAAGACTAGTTTGTTAAGAAAACCCCGTGTGGATGAGTTGAAATAAAAATTTTTAACAAGAAATGGTTGAAAAGTGTTTTGGGGGAGATGGGTTGATTGGCAGAAGAATGTATTAGCGAATTTAAAGTGGAGGGCGAGTTGCTAGCGAAAAAAATCTAAGCTAATAGGGGTTTTTGACCGTAAACTCTAGTTTTTTGTAAGACAATTATGGAAAATACAATTCGTTGGTTCATAGGTGAAACTTAAGTCCAGGTATGAATCGAAAAATAAACTATTTCTGTAGAATCTGAGCTAATAAGGGTTTTTGACCATAAACTCTAGTTTCCTGTAAGAAAATTATGCAAAATACAATTCTCTCGTTCAAATGTGAAACTTAGGTCCATTCTCTGGTTCAAATGTGGAAAAACCCCGTGTGAATGAGTTAAAATAGAAATTTTTTAACAAGAAATGACTGAAAAGTGTTTTGGAGGAGATGGGTTAATTGGCAGAAGGACGTATTAGCGTAGTTATAGTGGAGGCCGAGTTGCTAGCGAAAAAACCCGTGTGGATGAGTTGAAATAAAAAATTTTAACAAGAAATGTCTGAAAAGTGTTTTGGGGGAGATGGGTTGATTGGCAGAAGGATGTATTAGCGAATTTAAAGTGGAGGGCGAGTTGCTAGCGAAAAAAATCTAAGCTAATAGGGGTTTTTTGACCGTAAACTCTAGTTTTTTGTAAGACAATTATGGAAAATACAATTCGTTGGTTCATAGGTGAAACTTAAGTCCAGGTATGGATCGAAAAATAAACTATTTCTGTAGAATCTGAGCTAATAGGGTTTTTGACCGTAAACTCTAGTTTTTTGTAAGACAGTTATGGAAAATACAATTCGTTGGTTCATAGGTGAAACTTAAGTCCAGGTATGGATCGAAAAATAAAAACTATTTCTGTAGAATCTGAGCTAATAAGGGTTTTTGACCATAAACTCTAGTTTCCTGTAAGAAAATTATGCAAAATACAATTCTCTCGTTCAAATGTGAAACTTAGGTCCATTCTCTGGTTCAAATGTGGAAAAACCCGTGTGAATGAGTTAAAATAGAAATTTTTTAACAAGAAATGACTGAAAAGTGTTTTGGAGGAGATGGGTTAATTGGCAGAAGGATGTATTAGCGTAGTTATAGTGGAGGCCGAGTTGCTAGCGAAAAACCCGTGTGGATGAGTTGAAATAAAAAATTTTAACAAGAAATGTCTGAAAAGTGTTTTGGGGGAGATGGGTTGATTGGCAGAAGGATGTATTAGCGAATTTAAAGTGGAGGGCGAGTTGCTAGCGAAAAAAATCTAAGCTAATAGGGGTTTTTGACCGTAAACTCTAGTTTTTTGTAAGACAATTATGAAAATACAATTCGTTGGTTCATAGGTGAAACTTAAGTCCAGGTATGGATCGAAAAAATAAACTATTTCTGTAGAATCTGAGCTAATAGGGGTTTTTGACCGTAAACTCTAGTTTTTTGTAAGACAATTATGGAAAATACAATTCGTTGGTTCATAGGTGAAACTTAAGTCCAGGTATGGATCGAAAAATAAACTATTTCTGTAGAATCTGTGCTAATAAGGGTTTTTGACCATAAACTCTAGTTTCCTGTAAGAAAATTATGCAAAATACATTCTCTCGTTCAAATGTGAAACTTAGGTCCATTCTCTGGTTCAAATGTGGAAAAAACCCGTGTGAATGAGTTAAAATAGAAATTTTTTAACAAGAAATGACTGAAAAGTGTTTTGGAGGAGATGGGTTAATTGGCAGAAGGATGTATTAGCGTAGTTATAGTGGAGGCCGAGTTGCTAGCGAAAAACCCGTGTGGATGAGTTGAAATAAAAAATTTTAACAAGAAATGTCTGAAAAGTGTTTTGGGGGAGATGGGTTGATTGGCAGAAGGATGTATTAGCGAAGTTATAGTGGAGAGCAAGTTGCTAGTGAAAAATCTAAGCTAATAAGGGTTTTTGACCGTAAACTCTAGTTTTTTGTAAGAAAATTATGGAAAATACTATTTGTTGGTTCATAGGTGAAACTTAAGTCCAGGTATGGATTGAAAAAATAAACTATTTCTGTAGAATCTGAGCTAATAAGGGTTTTTGACCATAAACTCTAGTTTCCAGTAAGAAAATTATGGAAAATACAATTCTCTCGTTCAAATGTGAAACTTAGGTCAATTCTCTGGTTCAAATGTGAAACTTAAGTCCAGTTTCGGATACTCATAATAATGAGGACTGATGGTTCTAATTCAATATTTTTTTTCATAAAAACAAACTATTTTTTTTTAAAACTTCGAAATTATTCAACTTTTTTTTTGTACATATCTTAAAATGACAAAATATGCTTACGGCTCTAACAATTGTACTCTGTGATTGGTCAGAGACACAATGTGGCTTTGCCACTGGCATTCTATGTCCGGATATCGACACTACCTAGTCTATTGCATGTATTAAATCAGTATTTTTTACGCAGTAGTACGATAAACACATAAGTCATATCTTTTAAAAAAGTGAAGATGGAGCATTTTAATAAAGTGTGTTCACATGTCAATGTTATTGTAGCATTGAATGCTGACAAGGAGAAGTATTTAAACTATGAAACAAGTAAAAATGGTAGCACTATTGGAAATGTATGTGTGCATTGTCATGACAGTAAGGAATTTAATTTCTTTGGAGTACCAAAAAAAAATTCAACTCTTTTTATGGTGGATATGCAAGAGTGAGATATCCAGAGATGATAGCACTCAAAGAAAATGCCAACATAAAAATAATAGTTGATGAAGAGGGACATCTTCTTGCCAGTGCTTGTGGTAACATGCTACCTATTGTTACACCCCATCGTCAACTTTCGGGTATTAGCATTCAACGGAAGATCAAAAGAAGACATGCATACTCTTCTACTAATATCATAAACCATATCTTGTCGACGTGCCGAAACTGTTACCTTTGTAAAAATAATGTTGTAATAGACAGTGAAATTGCCGGAAAAATAAAAAAGGGCATTGGCAGAAAATATCACTAACGAATATAAAGATGAATCGATGAAAAACAAAGTGCCAGCAAACTTCACTACCATTAATCAAACAATTAATGAACCAAATAATAGCAAAGATGAAGTGCATATTGAACATGTGGATGACCCCCCATTAGAAATGTGTTCACATGCTAGTGTTATTGTAGCATTGAAGCTGACAAGGAGAAGTATTTGAACTATGAAACAAGTACAAGTGGTAGCACTATCGGAAACGTATGCGTGCGTTGTCATGACACTATGGAATTAAATTTCTTTGGAGTACCAAAAAAATTCAATTATACAAATGGTGGATATGGGAAAGTATCATTTCCAGAGATGTTAGTACTCAAAGAGAATGCCAACATAAAAATAATAGTTGATGAAGAGGGGTATCTTCATGCTAGTGCTATAGGTAACACGCTACCTATTGATAGAACCTTTCGTCGGCTTTTAGGTATTAGCATTCAAATGAAAGCAAAGAGGAAAAGAAAGGCCTACTCTGCTACTAATATCATAAACCATATCTTGTCTACGTGCCTAGACTGTTACCTGTGTAAAAAATAATGTGATAATAGACAGTGAAATTGCCAGAAAAATAAAAAGGGTATTGTCAGAAAATATCACTATGGAATATAAAGATGAAACGATGAAAAACAAAGCACTAGCAAACGTTACTGGCTTTGATCAAACAGTCAATGAATCAAATAATACCAAAGACGAAAAGCATATTGAGCCTATTCATGAGACACCAGTAAAAATTGTGTATGATTCAAAATGGAATAATGATTTTTCTACTGATTACGAACTAAGAGAAGACAATAACTACAATATCAAGAGAGAACATGGTGAACCATTTTATTGGAAACAAATTCAAAATGTCCAAAGTTAATCAATGATATTAATAATGTATCATAATATATTTTTGTATTAATATTCTACATAACACTATTTCATTAAAAACATTACATTGTTATGTGTTCATTATTTTTTAGAGTAAGCTAGCACATCGAGCGTTTAGAATGTCTATTAAAAACATCGACGATGTAAGAAAAGGAATTTGCGTACATCTATTGTCAAACACATGGGATAACATTGTCAAAATCTAGGTATCAGAATGAAAAATTGTAGGTAAGTAAGTAAGCAAGTAAGTAAACAAAAAAAAGTCATTTCATTCAAGAAATTATGAAAAAAAATTCTAAATAAGTAACAAATCCTTTCTTGAAATTACCTCATGGATACACAACGCAGAAATTTCATTTAAGAAATTATCAAAATTGTAAGTAAGTAGCAAATTCTTTCTTGAATTCACCTCCTGGATAAATAAAAAAGACATTTCATTCAAGAAATTATGACAAAATTCTAAGTAAGTAACAAACTGTTTCTTGAATCCTCCTCCTGAATGCACAATACAGATATTTCATTTAAGAAATTACAAAAAAATTGTAAACAAGTAACAAACTCATTCTTGAATACACCTCGTGGATACACAATGCAGAAATTTCATTTAAGAAATTATCAAAAATTGTAAGTAAGTAGCAAATTCTTTCTCGAATTCACCTCCTGGATCAATAAAAAAGACATTTCATTTAAGAAATTATGAAAAAAATTGTAAGCAAGTAACAAACTCTTTCCTGAAGTCACCTCGTGGATACACAATGCAGAAATTTCATTAAGGAAATTATGAAAAAAATTGTAAGTAAGTAGCAAATTCTTTCTTGAATTCACCTGCTGGATAAACAAAAAGACATTTCGTTCAAGAAATTATGACAAAATTCCAAGTAAGTAACAAACTCATTATTGTTTTCACGACTTAGATACACGATGTAGAAATTTAATTCAAGAAATTATGAAAAAATTCTAAGTAAGTAACAATTTCTTTCTTAAAGTCAACTCTTGGATACACAATACGGAAATTTCATTCAATAAATTATGAAAAAATTGTAAGCAAGTAACAAACTCTTTCCTGAAGTCACCTCATTCTACAGAAATAGTTTATTTTTTCGATCCATACCTGGACTTAAGTTTCACCTATGAACCAACGAATTGTATTTTCCATAATTGTCTTACAAAAAACTAGAGTTTACGGTCAAAAACCCTTATTAGCTTAGATTTTTCACTAGCAACTTGCTCTCCACTATAACTTCGCTAATACATCCTTCTGCCAATCAACCCATCTCCCCCAAAACAACTTTTCAGACATTTCTTGTTAAAATTTTTTATTTCAACTCATCCACACGGGTTTTTCGCTAGCAACTCGGCCTCCACTATAACTACGCTAATACATCCTTCTGCCAATTAACCCATCTCCTCCAAAACACTTTTCAGTCATTTCTTGTTAAAAAATTTCTATTTTAACTCATTCACACGGGTTTTTCCACATTTGAACCAGAGAATGGACCTAAGTTTCACATTTGAACGAGAGAGAATTGTATTTTGCATAATTTTCTTACAGGAAACTAGAGTTTATGGTCAAAAACCCTTATTAGCTCAGATTCTACAGAAATAGTTTATTTTTCGATCCATACCTGGACTTAAGTTTCACCTATGAACCAACGAATTGTATTTTCCATAATTGTCTTACAAAAAAACTAGAGTTTACGGTCAAAAACCCCTATTAGCTCAGATTCTACAGAAATAGTTTATTTTTCGATCCATACCTGGACTTAAGTTTCACCTATGAACCAACAAATTGTATTTTTCCATAATTGTCTTACAAAAAACTAGAGTTTACGGTAAAAAAAACCCCTATTAGCTTAGATTTTTTTCGCTAGCAACTCGCCCTTCACTTTAAATTCGCTAATACATCCTTCTGCCAATCAACCCATCTCCCCCAAAACACTTTTCAGACATTTCTTGTTAAAATTTTTTATTTCAACTCATCCACACGGGTTTTTCGCTAGCAACTCGGCCTCCACTATAACTACGCTAATACATCCTTCCGCCAATTAACCCATCTCCTCCAAAACACTTTTCAGTCATTTCTTGTTAAAAAATTTCTATTTTAACTCATTCACACGGGTTTTTCACATTTGAACCAGAGAATGGACTTAAGTTTCACATTTGAACGAGAGAATTGTATTTTGCATAATTTTCTTACAGGAAACTAGAGTTTATGGTCAAAAACCCTTATTAGCTCAGATTCTACAGAAATAGTTTATTTTTCGATCCGTACCTGGACTTAAGTTTCACCTATGAACCAACGAATTGTATTTTCCATAACTGTCTTACAAAAAACTAGAGTTTACGGTCAAAAACCCCTATTAGCTCAGATTCTACAGAAAAATAGTTTATTTTTCGATCCATACCTGGACTTAAGTTTCACCTATGAACCAACGAATTGTATTTTCCATAATTGTCTTACAAAAACTAGAGTTTACGGTCAAAAACCCTATTAGCTTAGATTTTTTTCGCTAGCAACTCGCCCTCCACTTTAAATTCGCTAATACATCCTTCTGCCAATCAACCCATCTCCCCAAAACACTTTTCAGACATTTCTTGTTAAAATTTTTTATTTCAACTCATCCACACGGGTTTTTTTCGCTAGCAACTCGGCCTCCACTATAACTACGCTAATACGTCCTTCTGCCAATTAACCCATCTCCTCCAAAACACTTTTCAGTCATTTCTTGTAAAAAATTTCTATTTTAACTCATTCACACGGGTTTTTCCACATTTGAACCAGAGAATGGACCTAAGTTTCACATTTGAACGAGAGAATTGTATTTTGCATAATTTTCTTACAGGAAACTAGAGTTTACGGTCCAAAACCCTATTAGCTCAGATTCTACAGAAATAGTTTATTTTTCGATTCATACCTGGACTTCAGTTTCACCTATGAACCAACGAATTGTATTTTCCATAATTGTCTTACAAAAAACTAGAGTTTACGGTCAAAAACCCCTATTAGCTTAGATTTTTTTCGCTAGCAAACTCGCCCTCCACTTTAAATTCGCTAATACATTCTTCTGCCAATCAACCCATCTCCCCCAAAACACTTTTCAACCATTTCTTGTTAAAAATTTTTATTTCAACTCATCCACACGGGGTTTTCTTAACAAACTAGTCTTGACTAAAGGCAATTGTCCAAAAAAAATCAATCACACTAGGACCCGTATTGCGTACTCGTTCCTCTTGACAAAGAGTGTAATGACCTGCAAAATTAACAGAAAAAAAACTGTTTTGTACGGAGAGCGTCGTAGAATAACATGATATTTCCTATATGTCTGTTAGAATAACATGATATCTGCTATATGTCTGCGCAAATCCAGACGAGCAACTCTACTTATGTGTATATAAAAAGGGTACCAGTTGGATAATTACTTTCTAATACTATTACGCTGGGAATAAAAAAAAGCATGGATAGAAGAAAACTGTGAACAAATATTCCTTGATGTGCTACCTGCCCCTCCTCCCCCTGAAAGAATCAGATAGGAAAAGTCATAAGACCTGAAGATAACTTTTTTTTTCACAAAGTATACACAGTTGTTTATAATCGAAAATAGGGAATAAATTTTCATAGGAGCCAAAAATAAAAAGAGCTAGAGTGTTAGAGCTGCGACTCAATTAGAACAGTTTCCATGGAGCACGCACAGTTCCTTAGCTCTTTGCTTAAAAATGGATTCTATAGCGCCCTGTTTTATTAAATGGATTCTATTGGGTCCTGAACTTAGCAAACTGGCATCCCAATTTGGGATCCCTGTTGTGTGTTCCAGGACATTCAGCCTACCTGTAGTGGTATACCTACTACGCCAACAAACACAAAGAGCACCTGCCCAAGCACCGAAGGCCCGATTTTAGTGAGAACCCTGTACAAATTAAATAAAAAAAACAAGTTTTTTAAACTGAAAGTAAGGAGCGACATTAAAAACTTAAAACGAACAGAAATTATTCTGTATATGAAAGAGACTGTCCCCTCCTCAACGCCTCGCTCTTTACGCTAAAGTTTTTTATTGTTTTAAAAAATAAACTTGAGAGACAGAGTCAAACTTTAGCGTAAAGAGTGAGGCGTTGAGGAGGGGACAGTCTCATTCATATACAGAATAATTTCTGTTCGTTTTAAGTTTTAATGTCGCTCCTTACTTTCAGTTTAAAAAACTTGTTTTTTTTTTAATTTTTGAACGTTTTTGAATAAATGCAGGTTTTGATCTTGGCTCACCGTACATGAATAATTAAAACAAAATTTTCATATTAATTTACTTTTATTTAGTTAAATGGCTTTCTCGAACCTTGTTTAATTTTATTTACGAACGTTTTTACTCGTAATAAATATACGTAACTTACGAATTAACTTACGTAACGAACTTCTATATTCATATATTTTTAATACATTTATTAGGGGGTTCGCCCCTAGTCAATACCTTGCTCTTTAAGCGAAAGTTCAAATTTTGTTCCAATTCTTTAGAAATGACCGCTTAATCACAAAGGCCGTTAATTAGAATAAATAGCTCTTATGAAAGTACTAAAAAATCTTTGGCTTAAAGAGCGAGGCATTGACTACGGGGTGAACGCAATTATATATGTAATATTTTCTGTTCGTTTAAAGTTTCGATGTTGCTGCTGTTGCAGTTGAAATACTTGTTTTTTTTATATTAAATTTATGATCTTTTTTTAAATAATGCTGGGAAGTCCGGCGTCCCCTTCATAGCAATGTCCCTTCCCCCATGAAACTTCCTTCATGGAAAGATCCTCCCACATAACCCCTGACCCCCCCCCCACTACCAGGAAAAATCTCCCCTGAAAACGTCTGTATATTTCCAAATAACCAATACTATATGTTAACATTGGGTAAAGTTCATAACTTTCAGCCCTCCCCCCGGGAAGTTCTGGGATTAAGTCATCCTAAAAGACATACTTATAACATTTTCGAACATGCTGAACAAAACGGCTATCTCAAAATTTTGATCAGGTGACTTTGGGAAAAAAAATGAGCGTGGGAGGGGGCCTAGTTGCCCTCCATTTTTTTTGGTCACTTCAAAAGGGCACTAGAACTTTCAATTTCCATTCCAATGAGCCCTTCCACGATATTCTAGGACAACTGGTTCGATACGATCACCCCTGGGAAAAAAAAGAAAAAAAAAAACAAACAAATAAACTCGCACCCGTGATCTTTCTTCTGGCAAAAAACGCAAAATTCCACATTTTTGTAGATGGGAGCTTGAAACCTCTACAGTAGGGTTCTCTGATACGCGGAATATGATGGTGTGATTTTCATTAAGGTTCTATAACTTTTAGGGGGTCTTTCCCCCCTTTTTCGAAAATCAGCCAAATTTTCTCAGGCGCCTAACTTTTGATGGGTAGGATTAAACTTGATGAAACTTATATATTTGAAATCAGCATTAAAATGTGATTCTTTTGATGTATCTATTTGTATCAAAATACCGTTTTCTAGAGTTTCGGTTCAGAGAACCCTACTGTAGAGGTTTAAAAGCTCCTATCTACAAAAATGTGGAATTTTGTATTTTTTGCCAGAAGAAAGATCACGGGTGCGTGTTTATTTTTTTTTTCCCCAGGGGTGATCGTATCGACCCAGTGGTCCTAGAATATCGTGGGAGGGCTCATTGGAATTGAAATTAAAAGTTCTAGTTCCCTTTTTAAGTGACCAAAAAAAATGAAGGGCAACTAGGCCCCCTCCCACGCTCATTGTTTTCCCAAAGTCATCTGATCAAAATTTTGAGATAACCATTTTGTTCAGCATGTTCGAAAATATTATAAGTATGTCTTTTAGGATGACTTAATCCCCCGAAGTTCCCGGGAGGAGGGCTGAAAGTTATGAACTTTTACCCAATGTTAACATATAGTATTGGTTATTGGGAGTAGAAATGACCCTATTGATCCGGGACGAACACCATACATGGGCATAGAGTCCCTAGGGAGAACACGTGGTATTGTCAGTCCCGTACGAACACCAAATATGGGCATAGAGTCCCTAGGGAGAATGTTTGTGCAATCGGGTCAATGACCTCTTTTTTCCCAGGTCGATTTATTTATTGTTGTTTGTTGTTTGGCCAAGTGCACGCTCGGGGCGAATGTTATGATCCAGGAATAGGAAACAGGATCACGTGTGACAGATGATGCCATGGTTGATTGATTTGACACGAAAGGCAAATTAATTTGTTGTTTCTAAGGGGAATTATTGATTCACGAAAGGGGAATTAATTTATTGTTTCCAAGGAGAATTGTCTCCGGGACGAAGTTTATTAATATCTTTGGAGTTCGACCAGGAGAATTGTTTCCGGAATTATTGATTCACGAAAGGGGAATTAATTTATTGTTTCCAAGGAGAATTGTCTCCGGGAAGAAGTTTATTAATATCTTTGGAGTTCGACCAGGAGAATTGTTTCCGGGCGAATGTTTTGATCTTAGAGATGAAGATATAAACGCTGGAAAGGGTTTCTTAGTAATTTCAAATGTGACAGCGCAGGGATGCCAAAACAAAAGGAACACGCAGAAATTACGTTTAGGGGTTATTTGGGCGAAACCGTTTTAGACATTTTAGGGAATTATTTGAGCGAAACAGTTAGAGACATTTTAAAAGATGATTTTAGAAGATGTTTTAGAAGAGGATTTGAGTGTGGTCGTTATAATACACAAGTTCCATTTGAACAGTGTCGTGAGGTCCCCTACCCCAACCCCAAAGGGCTCCGATCCCCCTACCCCAACCCCGAAGGAAGCCCCCGGTCCCAAGGGTCCCCCGGGCACCCCCAAAGGGCCCCCGGCGCCCCAAAGGCCCCTGAGCCCCTATTTTTTAATATTTTTTTAAGGCTATATTATATCTTTTCAGAACAAGTTCCTTTCTTAATGTCATTCCTTAACCCATTTTTACAAGTTGAAGTACCATTCCTTTCACCACAACTTTACTCTAAGGCTTTTTTTGGATACCTCAACACCAAGAAATACCTTTCAAAATACATTTCAGAGCAACTTCTTTTCTTAATGTTCCCTTCTAAACCCATTTTCCAACTTGAAGTACCTGTCCTTTTCTCCCACAACTATACTTTACAGCTTTTTGGATACCTCAACACCAAGAAATACTTTTCAAAAGGCATTTCAGAGCAAGTTCCTTTCTTAATGTCATTCCTTAACCCATTTTACAAGTTGAAGTACCCATCTTTTTCACCCACAACTTTACTTTACAGCTTTTTTGGATACCTCAAC
>CM051268.1:9355138-9467138 GCA_027921565.1 Artemia sinica | reverse complement strand
TTTAACCAAATAAAAGTAAATTAATATTTTCATATTAATTTACTTTTATTTGGTTAAATGGCATTTAACCAATAAAAGTAAATTAATATGAAAATTTTGTTTTAATTATTCATGTACTGTGAGCCAAGATCAAAACCTGCATTTATTCAAAAACGTTCAAAAATTAAATAAAAAAAAACAAGTTTTTTTAACTGAAAGTAAGGAGCGACATTAAAACTTAAAACGAACAGAAATTTATTCCGTATATGAAAGGGGCTGTCCCCTCCTCAACGCCTTGCTCTTTACGCTAAAGTTTGACTTTCTCACAACTCCATTTTTTTAAACAATAAAAACTTTAGCGTAAAGAGCGAGGCGTTGAGGAGGGAACAGCCCCTTTCATATACGGAATAATTTCTGTTTGTTTTAAGTTTTAATGTCGCTCCTTACTTTCAGTTAGAAAAAACTTTTTTTTTTTATTTAATGTTACCAAAGAGTGAACTGTATTCCATAGTAATCGAATATTAAAAACCGTATTTTTGCCTCCTCTTCTACTCCAGAGTACATATACCTCTGCAGATACAATACAGGGATAAAGATCAATTAGGCAAATCTTTACCACTTTTTTGCTCATTTAAATATAAATGTCAGATATGCCCTTTCGTTTTGAGAGCGACGATACAGAATTCATGCGTGATCATTTCAATTGTGACTGTTTTCTTTATTTGGAAGTTCAAATATATATCTACTGTTCTAAATCAATAAATATATTAGCTTTATTTAATTAAAGTAAAAAAACTTTCTTAAGTCCCCTGGTCACTGAGACTCTACACCATAACTGCGTGGCTTCGGTACTGTTTTTTTATAATAACGATACACGTTGCAACACTGGTTAGCCTTATTTCTGTTCTTATCGATATATCATTGTATTAGAAACCAATACAATATTCACTTTTACACAAGGTTATTTCCACGTAGTTTATACATGATTTTACTATTTTATCTGAACAACACATAACAAATTATTTAAATACATTTGAGAATACTTTAGCAGATCCCGTTGGCTTCTTTGAATCTACATTACCACTTTATGGTTCAGGCTCTTTGTTTTAGCAATATTTTCCGCTGCAAAACGAAGCCTCATTTTTGTTCCTATGGTAGGTGGCCGGCGTTTACCCCCCCCCCCCCGGCGATTACCCCCCCCCCGGAAACTACCCCCGGGAAATACCCCCTGGAAAATACTCCCCTGGAAAATAGCCCCCCCCCCCCCCCCCGGAAAATACCCCCCCCCCCAACGAAAATAAGGCTTTCCAAATTTGAGAATTTTATTTGAGTATGAAAAAGAAAATCTATCCCAATACAAGGTATTTCTGGGTGGTTATAGATTTGTTTCTCTCTTCTTTTTTCCTTGTTTTAATGTTTTACCTTTTTACTTATTTGTCATTTGAAATATGAGTTATGTATCATATTTTTACTTATTTGTCATTCAAACTTTTTACTTTTTTGTCAAATATTGGGAATTGCGTCTATAATGAATGAAATCTAATATTTCAATGCGCATTAGATATTATTCAAATGGTTCGCTTTTAAATGCAAAAATTAAATCTAAAACAAAGAGCCTGAACATAATAGATACTTTGAACAAAAATAGATACTTCTAGAACGCCAAAGAAAAGGCAAAGGCGCCTAGAACGCCAATTATTTATTGATTTTTCTATTGCAATGGATCTTTGAACGTACAATGGGTTTAAAACATTCATTATTTTGATAGATTTTCAGCAAAACCCCCTTCAATGTCAAATCATTTCTCCAGGTCATGCTCCCATCTCTTTATACCATTTTTACGGAAATCCAGAGATCTCTTAAGCCTTCTAAAAGATCTCTAAAGCCTCCTTCACAGTCATAGAATACAGTTGCCTCAACCCTGTTGACAAAAATTTCTTGTATTTTTGGAATGCCCTTCGCATTATTGCATTGTGGTACCAGGAATTGAATGAATGATGAATGATGCCGACATTGAATGATTGAATGAATGATGAATGAATGAATGATCAGAAT
This sequence comes from Artemia sinica, assembly GCA_027921565.1. Lineage (NCBI taxonomy): Eukaryota > Metazoa > Arthropoda > Branchiopoda > Anostraca > Artemiidae > Artemia > Artemia sinica. The sequence continues at coordinate 9,465,104 of CM051268.1, read as the reverse complement.
TGAATGATGCCGACAATTAATGGGCAAAGCTGTATACTTACTTAATGGCACCGTTTGAATAATATCTAATGAGTATTGAGATGTTAGATTTCGTTCATTATAGAGGCAATTCCCAACATTTGACAAAAAAGTAAAAAATTTGAATGACAAATAAGTTCAGGCTCTTTGTTTTTAGAAATAATTTACAATGTAGAACTGATCAGCCTCATTTCTGTTCCTATGGTAAGACCATCGCTATAAACTACCAAAAATGAACTGACAATTAGCCACCCTTTTTTGGCCTTCAATCCTTGTTATATATCCCAAAACTCTATAAAAAAAAATCTATCCCAATACAAGGTATTTCTGGGTGGTATAAATTAAATTCTAGTGTTCCGACTGAAAAAGCAAATGTATCTAGTTACACCCAATAATATTTTACAGATCTCATTGGCCTCTGAGAGTCTTTATCACAAACTTTATGGCTTGATACATTTTTTTAACAATGATTTACATTGCAACAAGCGACAGACTCATTTCTGTTCTTATTGTTGTATCATTAAGTTATAACTCAAAACAATATTCAGTTCGATGCAAGGTCATTTTTCGGTAGTATACGTTTAATTTTATTGGTCTGGCTGAATAAAAACATTACAATCTATTTTAATCAAACCTAATAGAACCCATTTTTTTCGCATTCAACCCTTATATTGTACCAATTGTGCTCAATGAAAAATATAAACTATCACAATACATGTTCGGGTGATTTACATTTAGTTTTATTGTTATGACTGAATAAAAACATTACAATTTATTTTAATCGAACCTAATAGAAACCATTTTTTCGCACTCAATCCTTGTATTGTACCAACTGTGCTCAATGAAAAATATAAACTAACACAATGTATTAAAGTTCGGGGTATTTACATTTAGTTTTACTGTTCTGGCTGAATAAAAACATTACAATTTATTTTAATTGCATCTAAGAATATTTTAGCAGATCCGTTGGCTTCTTAGAGTCTGCATCATCACTTTATGGCTCTAGTACTTTGTAGTAACACCAGTTCAAATTGCAACACTGGCCAACCTCATTTCTATTCCAACCACTAGAAGCCAAAACTAAAACCAAAATATTAGCCAAAACCCATTTCTTTGCATTCAATCCTTGTAATGTACCAATTATGCTCAATGAAAAGTATAACCTAATACAAAGTATGTTAGGGTGATTTAAATTTAGTTTTACTGTTCTGGCTGAATAAAAACATTACAATTAATTTTAATTGCATCTAAGAATATTTTAGCAGATCCGATGGCTTCTTAAGAGTCTAAATCACCACTCTATGGCTCTAGTCCTTTTTTTTACAACAGTTCACATTGCAACACTGGTCAGCCTCATTTCTATTCCTATGGTAAGACCACCGCTAGAATCCATCAAAAAGGCTTTGACTATCAGCCCAAAACGTTTTTTGGCATACAGTCATTGTATATAGCCCAAAAGTCAATGAAAAATATAGCCCATACTCGTTGTTTTACATTTAGGGCGTTTTACATTTAATTTTACAGTTCTGTCTAAATAAACGTATTAATATTTAAATACATTTCAGACTACTTTAAAAGATCCCCTTGGGCATCTTGGAGTTTAAATTACCACTTTATCGGCTCTAGCACTTTTGTTATAAAAGCAATTTATTTTGCAACACTGGTCAGCCTTATTTCTGTTCCTGCGGCAAACCACCACTGGAAACCATCAAAATATTTGACTGTTAGTCCAAAAACTTTTTTTTAGCATTCAATCCTTGTATTATAGCTCAAAACTTAATGAAAATATATTACCCAGCACTAGCTGTTTTTTGGCGGTTTACATTTAATTTTAAAGTTCTGACTGAAGAAATTCAATCAAAATACACTTAATTACTTCCAATAATATTTACAGATCTCGCTGGCCTCTGAGAGTCTATATTACTACTTTGTGGCTTCAATACTTTTTTCTAACAACGATTTACATCGCAACACTGGTTAGCCTCATATCTGTTCCCATTGTTAGTCCACCCCTAGAAACTATCGAAGACGCTTTGACTAATGGCCCAAAACCGTTTTTTTGGCATTCAGTCCTTGTATCACATGTATCTCAACTCGACGAACCCCTTTATCCGGGAGTCGCTAAAAGAACTACGAGACAATTCCATACGATGTCGACTTATTTGAAGCTGCAAATGAGGGAAAAGGCGTTACATGGGAACAAAAGATGGTGACCCAGTTCTATCAGAGAGTTGTTTACAGAGGTAGATTATCTTGATTATTAAATATTTACCTATAACCCAAATATGATGAATCTCGATAAACCAAATTTAGGCATTTCCAAGTAAAATTTTTTTGAAGTTAAAGATTAATGTCAATGATTATAGTAATACCTATAGGCAATACTATTTTTAATACTATTATAGGCCAATCTATAATTAAAGATAATTAGGGAATGTACAATAAATTTACAAGAACTGTTAAAGGAAAAAAAATGTTGTTGAATATTTTTAAATCTGGTACCAAAGTGGACGGGATGTCTTGTGATGGAAGGGTATTCAGCCAAATGGCTATGAAGAACAAAAAGAGACGGTGTAGCTAATCCTACATTGCCAGTGTTTTAACTTCAGGTTGCTCCAGTGTTTAACTCCAAGGTGATTTTGACTGAAGCATTTTGAAAATGGCTCCGAAATCAACTAGTTGTCCTAAGATTCCAGTAAGAAATATTTGAACATTAAACAAGTGCACATTTCAATAAAAATAAGGGTAAAATTTTAGGTGATTGGCTTGACACTAAGAGGTGGGCAGCGTCCAGGCATTGGGTCTTTGGGGAACAGCCCTACCAATGAAATACTAGGATACCTGAAAGGGTGTGGTGGCATCTAATGATTGGCTAGTTAAATAAAAAGTTTTACGAGTGACCAATCAGAGGGATGAAACAATTACAAAGCAGGGTGCTTTTGAATAAAAATGTCAGAGTACTAACCCAATTTATATTCAATAGACTAGAGTTGATAACATAGACAGAAATACTGCTGAAATAAAGATATTCTTTGTGCTTTCCTTACAAAAAATGTTTTTAACATAAATTAAATAAAAAATTAGAAAATATAAGTACAAAGTGAAATATGTATATAGTAAGTGATTTTTTTATTTAATGTAGTTAATTAAATACTTATATACAATTTCATCAACCTAGTACAGACTGTGGATGCAGTAAATACGTCAGAAGTAGAATAGTTAAGTCCCAGGGTGTTTTTTCACAGTCGAAAAAAAGTTTGGAAGAATAAGAAGATAAGTCTGCGAACCAAAATTAGAATATTAGAAGCTACATTGATGACAGTGGTCATTGATGACAGTGTCAAGTATGGTTCTGGAGCATGGGTGCTTAGACAGACGAGGATTTACTAGATGTTTTCCAGAGAATTTGCAAATGGAATGTTGTGGGTACCCGACTGACTTATCGTATCTGAAATAGTAAGCTGTACGAAAAAATGTGGTTCAATCCCGCTTTCTAAGGCTATAGTGAGAGAGACGAAAAGATGGCTAGAATACGTTCTGCGAATGAATGATTACAGATTGCCAAAGATTACCCTTTATTGCCAAACGTCAAAATGTGGTTCAATCCCGCTTTTTAGGGCTATAATGAGAGAGAGGATGAGATGGCTAGAAAACGTTCTGCGAATGAATGATTACAGATTGCCAAAGATTGACCTTGTTTGCCAAACGTCTAGGCCCAAACGATAAGCAAGTCATCCCCAGATAGGGTAGGAGGATGTCGGAAGGAAAGCTTCAGGAGAAATGGGAACTTCCTCGGAGGGTATAAAGACGGAGGTTTTGTGAGAATGCGTTGGCCTCAGGTGCTGCAGTGACTTGTTAATAGTAGTAGCAGTAAATAAAAAAATAAATATATATATATATATATAAATGATGAAAATATATTCAATAAAAAATATATCTTACATATATACTAAAACATATTTTAAATTAAGATTTTCTTGTATTTTTCAGATCAGTACGACACTCCAACTATTCAAATTGTAGATGAATGCCTTGGACTAATCCACCAAGTAGCCTTAGCTCCAAAGAACTCAATATTTTACCCCTGATTTTGACAAACTTTCGATTCGCTTAACAGAAATGGGATTATCCAAATACTGGTTCAACGAAGCAATTGAGGAGTTGAAAAAGACTCAACCCACTCCTCAGCCAGACTTATATGAAAAACAAACCCTCAGAGCTTATGGATTATCTGATCTTCAGGGGGGATTTTATGCCCTTATTTTCTTTTTTATCGTTTCTGTCATTGCATTCATTTTAGAACTTGTCCTTTATCAAATGAATAAAGAAGCCCGTGATTAGTTGACATGGTAAAACACAAAGAGCACACAGATACACAAAATGGTAATAAAATACACAGAGCAAACAGATAAACAAAATGGTAATAAAATACACAGGTCACATAGATACACAAAATGGTAATAAAATACACAAAGCATACACATACAAAAAATTGTAATAAAATACACAGAGCATACACATACAAAAAATGGTAATAAAATACACAGAGCACACAGATATACAAAATGGTAATAAAATACACAGGGCACACAGATACACAAAATTGTAATAAAATACACAGGGCACACAGATATACAAAATGGTAATAAGATACACAGAGCACACAGATACACAAAATGGTAATAAAATAGCCAGATCCTACAGATACACAAAATGGTAATAAAAAACACAGAGCACACAGATACACAAAATGGTAATAAAATACACAGAGAACACAAATACACAAAATGGTAATAAAATACACAGGGCAAAAAGATACACAAAATGGTAATAAAATACACAGGGCACACAGATACACAAAATAGTAATAAAATACACAGGGCACACAGATACACAAAATTGTAATAAAAATACAACGGACACACAGATATACAAAATGGTAATAAAATACACAGAGCACACAGATACACAAAATGGTAATAAAATAGCCAGATCCTAAAGATACACAAAATGGTAATAAAACACACAGAGCACACAGATACACAAAATGGTAATAAAATACACAGAGCACACAAATACACAAAATGGTAATAAAATATACAGGGCAAAAAGATACACAAAATGGTAATAAAATACCCAGAGCACACAGATACACAAAATGGTAATAAAATACACAGAGCATTGAAAATTTTGAATCAAAAATTAAAGACGTTGCAAAGCCGCGGCAAATGCGTTGTAAAGACCTGTATGGAAAACACACCCTTCGTTGCCATTGCATACTTTTAGAATTTGTATTTTATAAATTATATAAAATAAATAATCATCAAAAAGGTAATAAAACATACAGAGCGATAAATATTTCAGAGTAAAAACTAGAGGCTTTCCAAAGACGTCGCAAAGACTTGTATGAAAACAGACCCTCGGACCTTTCGTTCCCATTGCATATTTTTTAGACCTTGAACTTTATCAACAAATAAAGTAGCGCATGATTTGTAGACGTCAAAGAGGTAATGAAATATACAAAACGTTGAATATTCGGATTAACGACTACAGGCTTTGCAAAGCAGTTGCAAAGACGTCGCAAAGACTTGTATGATAAACAGACCCTCGGACCCTTCGTTGCCATTGCATATTTTTTAGACCTTGTACTTTATCAACAAATAAAGTAGCGCATGATTTGTAGACGACAAAGAGGTGATGAAATATACAAAACGTTGAATATTCGGATTAACGACTAGAGGCTTTGCAAAGCAGTTGCAAAGACGTTGCAAAGACTTGTATGAAAACAGACCCTCGGACCCTTCGTCGCCATTGCATATTTTTTAGACATTGTACTTTATCAACAAATGAAGTAGTAAATGATTTGTAGACTTCAAAGAGGTAATGAAATATACAAAACGTTGAATATTCGGATTAACGACTAGAGGCTTGGCAAATCAGTTGCAAAGACGTCGCAAAGACTTGTATAAAAAACAAACCATGAGGCCCTTCGTTGCCATGCATATTTTTTAGACCTTGTACTTTATCAACAATGAAGTAGTAAATTATTTGTAGACGTCAAAGAGGTAATGAAATATATAAAACGTTGAATATTCGGATTAACGACTAGAGGCTTGGGAAAGCAGTTGCAAAGACGTCGCAAAGACTTGTACGAAAAACAGACCATGAGGCCCTTCGTTGCCATTGCATATTTTTTTGACCTTGTACTTTATCAACAAATAAAGTATTAAATGATTTGTTGACGTCAAAGAGGTAATGAAATATACAAAACGTTGAATATTCGGTTAACGACTAGAGGCTTTGCAAACCAGTTGAAAAGACGTCGCAAAGACTTGTATGAAAAACAGACCCTCGGACCCTTCGTTGCCATTGCATATTTTTTAAACCTTGTACTTTATCAACAAATAAAGTAGCGCATGATTTGTAGACGACAAAGAGGTGATGAAATATACAAACGTTGAATATTCGGATTAACGACTAGAGGCTTTGCAAAGCAGTTGCAAAGACGTCGCAAAGACTTGTATGAAGACAGACCCTCGGACCCTTCGTCGCCATTGCATATTTTTTAGACATTGTATTTTATCAACAAATGAAGTAGTAAATGATTTGTAGACTTCAAAGAGGTAATGAAATATACAAAACGTTGAATATTCGGATTAACGACTAGAGGCTTGGCAAATCAGTTGCAAAGACGTCGCAAAGACTTGTATGAAAAACAAAACCATGAGGCCCTTCGTTGCCATGCATATTTTTTAGACCTTGTACTTTATCAACAAATGAAGTAGTAAATGATTTGTAGACGTCAAAGAGGTAATGAAATATATAAAACGTTGAATATTCGGATAACGCCTAGAGGCTTGGCAAATCAGTTGCAAAGACGTCGCAAATACTTGTATGAAAAACAAACCATGAGGCCCTTCGTTGCCATGCATATTTTTTAGACTTTTACTTTATCAGCAAATGAAGTAGTAAATGATTTGTAGACGTCAAAGAGGTAATGAAATATATAAAACGTTGAATATTCGGATTAACGACTAGAGGCTTGGGAAAGCAGTTGCAAAGACGTCGCAAAGACTTGTCCGAAAAACAGACCATGAGGCCCTTTCGTTGCCATTGCATATTTTTTTGACCTTGTACTTTATCAACAAATAAAGTATTAAATGATTTGCTGACGTCAAAGAGGTAATTAAATATACAAAACGTTGAATATTCGGGTTAACGACTAGAGGCTTTGCAAAGCAGTTGCAAAGACGTCACAAAGACTTGTATGAAAACTGACCCTCGGACCCTTCGTTGCCATTGCATATTTTTTTTAGACCTTGTACTTTTTCAACAAATAAAGTAGCGCATGATTTGTAGACGTCAAAGAGGTAATGAAATATACAAAACGTTGAATGTTCGGATTAAAGACTAGAGGCTTTGCAAAGCAGTTGCAAAGACGTCGCAAAGACTTGTATGATAAACAGACCCTCGGGCCCTTCGTTGCCATTGCATATTTTTTAGACCTTGTACTTTATCAACAAATAAAGTAGCGCATGATTTGTAGCCGACAAAGAGGTGATGAAATATACAAAACGTTGAATATTCGGATTAACGACTAGAGGCTTGGCAAATCAGTTGCAAAGACGTCGCAAAGACTTGTATGAAAAACAAACCATGAGGCCCTTCGTTGCCATGCATATTTTTTTTACCTTGTACTTTATCAACAAATAAAGTATTAAATGATTTGCTGACGTCAAAAAGGTAATGAAATATACAAAACGTTGAATATTCGGGTTAACGACTAGAGGCTTTGCAAACCAGTTGAAAAGACGTCGCAAAGGACTTGTATGAAAACAGACCCTCGGACCCTTCGTTGCCATTGCATATTTTTTAGACCTTGTACTTTATCAACAAATAAAGTAGCGCATGATTTGTAGACGTCAAAGAGGTAATGAAATATACAAAACGTTGAATGTTCGGATTAACGACTAGAGGCTTTGCAAAGCAGTTGCAAAGACGTCGCAAAGACTTGTATGAAGACAGACCCTCGGACCCTTCGTTACCATTGCATATTTTTTAGACCTTGTACTTTATAAATAAAAAAACAAGTTTTTTAAACTGAAAGTAAGGAGCGACATTAAAACTTAAAACGAACAGAAATTATTCTGTATATGAAAGAGACTGTCCCCTCCTCAACGCCTCGCTCTTTACGCTAAAGTTTTTTATTGTTTTAAAAAATAAAGTTGTGAGACAGAGTCAAACTTTAGCGTAAAGAGCGAGGCGTTGAGGAGGGGACAGTCACTTTCATATACAGAATAATTTCTGTTCGTTTTAAGTTTTAATGTCGCTCCTTACTTTCAGTTTAAAAAACTTGTTTTTTTTTATTTAATTTTTGAACGTTTTTGAATAAATGCAGGTTTTGATCTTGGCTCACCGTACATGAATAATTAAAACAAAATTTTCATATTAATTTACTTTTATTTAGTTAAATGGCTTTCTCGAAACTTGTTTAATTTTATTTACGAACGTTTTTATTAGTAATAAATATACGTAACTTACGAATTAACTAAAACGTAACGAACTTCTATATTCATATATTTTTAATTTGTTTATTAGGGGGTTCGCCCCCTATTTAATACCTTGCTCTTTAAGTGAAAGTTCGAATTTTGTTCCAATTCTTTAAAAATGACCGCTTAGTCACAAAGGCCGTTAATTAGAATAAATAGCTCTTATGAAAGTACTAAAAAATCTTTGGCTTAAAGAGCGAGGTATTGACTACGGGTGAACCCAGTCATATATGTAATATTTTCTGTTCGTTTAAAGTTTCGATGTTGCTGCTATTGCAGTTGAAATATTTGTTTTTTTTATATTAAATTTCTGATCTTTTTTTAAATAATGCTGGGAAGTCCGGCGTCCCCTTCATAGCAATGTCCCTTCCCCCATGAAAAACTTCCTTCATGGAAATATCCTCCCACATATAACCCCCGACCCACCCAGACCCCCACTACCAGGAAAAATCTCCCCTGAAAACGTCTGTATACTTCCAAATAACCAATACTATATGCTAACATTGGGTAAAGTTCATAACTTTCAGCCCTCCCCTGGGAGCTTCGGGGATTAAGTCATCCTAAAAGACATACTTATTATATTTTCGAACATGCTGAACAAAATGGCTATCTCAAAATTTTGATCAGGTGACTTTGGGAAAAAAATGAGCGTGGGAGGGGGCCTAGTTGCCCTCCATTTTTTTTGGTCACTTAAAAAGGGCACTAGAACTTTTAATTTCCATTCCAATGAGCCCTCCCACGATATTCTAGGACACCTGGGTCGATACGATCACCCCACAAATAAAACCGCATGGGAAAAAAAAAAAAAAAAACAAACAAACAAATAAACACGCATCCGTGATCTTTCTTCTGGCAAAGTTAAATAAAAAAAACAAGTTTTTTTAACTGAAAGTAAGGAGCGACATTAAAACTTAAAACGAACAAACGAAATTATTCCGTATATGAAAGGGACTGTCCCCTCCTCAACGCCTCGCTCTTTACGCTAAAGTTTTTATTGTTTTAGAAAATAAAGTTGTGAGACAGAGTCAAACTTTAGCGTAAAGAGCGAGGCGTTGAGGAGGGGGACAGTCCCTTTCATATACGGAATAATTTCTGTTCGTTTTAAGTTTTAATGTCGCTCCTTACTTTCAGTTAAAAAAACTTGTTTTTTTTATTTAATTTTTGAACGTTTTTGAATAAATGCAGGTTTTGATCTTGGCTCACCGTACATGAATAATTAAAACAAAATTTTCATATTAATTTACTTTTATTTAGTTAAATGGCTTTCTCGAAACTTGTTTAATTTTATTTACGAACGCTTTTATTAGTAATAAATATACGTAACTTACGAATTAACTTACGTAACGAACTTCTATATTCATATTTTTAATTTGTTTATTAGGGGGTTCGCCCCCTAGTCAATACCTTGCTCTTTAAGCGAAAGTTCGAAGTTTTGTTCCAATTCTTTAAAAATGACCGCTTAGTCACAAAGGCCGTTAATTAGAATAAATAGCTCTTATGAAAGTACTAAAAAATCTTTGGCTTAAAGAGCGAGGTATTGACTACGGGGTGAACCCAGTCATATATGTAATATTTTCTGTTCGTTTAAAGTTTCGATGTTGCTGCTATTGCAGTTGAAATACTTGTTTTTTTTTATATTAAATTTCTGATCTTTTTTTAAATAATGCTGGGAAGTCCGGCGTCCCCTTCATAGCAATGTCCCCTCCCCCATGAAAACTTCCTTCATGGAAATATCCTCCCACATAACCCCCGACCCACCCACCCCCCCAATACCAGGAAAAATCTCCCCTGAAAAAAAACGTCTGTATACTTCCAAATAACCAATACTATATGTTAACATTGGGTAAAGTTCATAACTTTCAGCCCTCCCCCCGGGAGCTTCGGGGGATTAAGTCATCCTAAAAGACATACTTATTATATTTTCGAACATGCTGAACAAAATGGCTATCTCAAAATTTTGATCAGGTGACTTTGGAAAAAAAAAATGAGCGTGGGAGGGGGCCTAGTTGCCCTCCATTTTTTTGGTCACTTAAAAAGGGCACTAGAACTTTTAATTTCCATTCCAATGAGCCCTCCCACGATATTCTAGGACAACTGGGTCGATACGATCACCCCTGGAAAAAAAAAAAAAAAAAAAAAAAAAAAACAAATAAACACGCACCCGTGATCTTTCTTCTGGCAAAAAATGCAAAATTCCACATTTTTGTAGATGGGAGCTTGAAACCTCTACAGTAGGGTTCTCTGATACGCTGAATATGATGGTGTGATTTTCATTAAGGTTCTATAACTTTTAGGGGGTCTTTCCTCCTTTTTTCGAAAATCAGCCAAATTTTCTCAGGCGCCTAACTTTTGATGGTTAGAATTAAACTTGATAAACTTATATATTTGAAATCAGCATTAAAATCTGATTCTTTGATGATTATCTATTTGTATCAAAATACCGTTTTCTAGAGTTTCGGTTACCATTGAGCCGGGTCGCTCCTTACTTACAGTTCGTTACCACGAACTGTTTGAAAAATGCAAAATTCCACATTTTTGTAGATGGGAGCTTGAAACCTCTACAGTAGGGTTCTCTGATACGCTGAATATGATGGTGTGATTTTCATTAAGGTTCTATAACTTTTAGGGGGTCCTTTCCTCCTTTTTTCGAAAATCAGCCAAATTTTCTCAGGCGCCTAACTTTTGATGGTTAGAGTTAAACATTGATAAAACTTATATATTTGAAATCAGCATTAAAATCTGATTCTTTTGATGTATCTATTTGTATCAAAATACCGTTTTCTAGAGTTTCGGTTAACCATGAGCCGGGTCGCTCCTTACTTACAGTTCGTTACCACGAACTGTTTGATCAACAAATAAAGTAGCACATGATTTGTAGACGTCAAAAGAGGTAATGAAATATACAAAACGTTGAATGTTCGGATTAACGACTAGAGGCTTTGCAAAGCAGTTACAAAGAAGTCGCAAAAGACTTGTATGAAAACAGACCCTCGGACCCTTCGTTGCCATTGTATATTTTTTAGACCTTGTACTTTATCAACAAATTAAATAAAAAAACAAGTTTTTTTTAAAACTGAAAGTAAGGAGCGACATTAAAACTTAAAACGAACAGAAATTATTCTGTATATGAAAGGAGACTGTCCCCTCCTCAACGCCTCGCTCTTTACGCTAAAGTTTTTTATTGTTTTAAAAATAAAGTTGTGAGACAGAGTCAAACTTTAGCGTAAAGAGCGAGGCGTTAAGGAGGGGACGGTCTCTTTCATATACAGAATAATTCTGTTCGTTTTAAGTTTTAATGTCGCTCCTTACTTTCAGTTTAAAAAACTTGTTTTTTTTATTTAATTTTTGAACGTTTTTTGAATAAATGCAGGTTTTGATCTTGGCTCACCGTACATGAATAATTAAACAAAATTTTCATATTAATTTACTTTTATTTAGTTAAATGGCTTTCTCGAAACTTGTTTAATTTTATTTACGAACGCTTTTATTAGTAATAAATATACGTAACTTACGAATTAACTTACGTAACGAACTTCTATATTCATATATTTTTAATTTGTTTATTAGGGGGTTCGCCCCCTAGTCAATACCTTGCTCTTTAAGCGAAAGTTCGAATTTTGTTCCAATTCTTTAAAAATGACCGCTTAGTCACAAAGGCCGTTAATTAGAATAAATAGCTCTTATGAAAGTACTAAAAAATCTTTGGCTTAAAGAGCGAGGTATTGACTACGGGGTGAGCCCAGTCATATATGTAATATTTTCTGTTCGTTTAAAGTTTCGATGTTGCTGCTATTGCAGTTGAAATACTTGTTTTTTTTTTATATTAAATTTCTGATCTTTTTTTAAATAATGCTGGGAAGTCCGGCGTCCCCTTCATAGCAATGTCCCTTCCCCCATGAAAACTTCCTTCATGGAAATATCCTCCCACATAACCCCCGACCCACCCACCCCCCCACTACCAGGAAAAATCTCCCCTGAAAACGTCTGTATACTTCCAAATAACCAATACTATATGTTAACATTGGGTAAAGTTCATAACTTTCAGCCCTCCCCCCGGGAGCTTCGGGGGATTAAGTCATCCTAAAAGACATACTTATTATATTTTCGAACATGCTGAACAAAATGGCTATCTCAAAATTTTGATCAGGTGACTTTGGGAAAAAAATGAGCGTGGGAGGGGGCCTAGTTGCCCTCCATTTTTTTTGGTCACTTAAAAAGGGCACTAGAACTTTTAATTTCCATTCCAATGAGCCCTCCCACGATATTCTAGGACAACTGGGTCGATACGATCACCCCTGGGAAAAAAAAAAAAAAAAAAAAAAAAAAAAAAAACAAATAAACACGCACCCGTGATCTTTCTTCTGGCAAAAAATGCAAAATTCCACATTTTTGTAGATGGGAGCTTGAAACCTCTACAGTAGGGTTCTCTGATACGCTGAATATGATGGTGTGATTTTCATTAAGGTTCTATAACTTTTAGGGGGTCTTTCCTCCTTTTTTCGAAAATCAGCCAAATTTTCTCAGGCGCCTAACTTTTGATGGTTAGAATTAAACTTGATAAAACTTATATATTTGAAATCAGCATTAAAATCTGATTCTTTTGATGTATCTATTTGTATCAAAATACCGTCTTTCTAGAGTTTCGGTTACCATTGAGCCGGGTCGCTCCTTACTTACAGTTCGTTACCACGAACTGTTTGAAAAATGCAAAATTCCACATTTTTGTAGATGGGAGCTTGAAACCTCTACAGTAGGGTTCTCTGATACGCTGAATATGATGGTGTGATTTTCATTAAGGTTCTATAACTTTTAGGGGGTCTTTCCTCCTTTTTTCGAAAATCAGCCAAATTTCTCAGGCGCCTAACTTTTGATGGTTAGAGTTAAAACTTGATAAAACTTATATATTTGAAATCAGCATTAAAATATGATTCTTTTGATGTATCTATTTGTATCAAAATACCGTTTTCTAGAGTTTCGGTTACCATTGAGCCGGGTCGCTCCTTACTTACAGTTCGTTACCACGAACTGTTTGATCAACAAATAAAGTAGCACATGATTTGTAGACGTCAAAGAGGTAATGAAATATACAAAACGTTGAATGTTCGGATTAACGACTAGAGGCTTTGCAAAGCAGTTACAAAGAAGTCGCAAAGACTTGTATGAAAACAGACCCTCGGACCCTTCGTTGCCATTGTATATTTTTTAGACCTTGTACTTTATCAACAAATTAAATAAAAAAAACAAGTTTTTTAAACTGAAAGTAAGGAGCGACATTAAAACTTAAAACGAACAGAAATTATTCTGTATATGAAAGAGACTGTCCCCTCCTCAACGCCTCGCTCTTTACGCTAAAGTTTTTTATTGTTTTAAAAAATAAAGTTGTGAGACAGAGTCAAACTTTAGCGTAAAGAGCGAGGCGTTGAGGAGGGGACGGTCTCTTTCATATACAGAATAATTTCTGTTCGTTTTAAGTTTTAATGTCGCTCCTTACTTTCAGTTTAAAAAACTTGTTTTTTTTATTTAATTTTTGAACGTTTTTGAATAAATGCAGGTTTTGATCTTGGCTCACCGTACATGAATAATTAAAACAAAATTTTCATATTAATTTACTTTTATTTAGTTAAATGGCTTTCTCGAAACTTGTTTAATTTTATTTACGAACGTTTTTATTAGTAATAAATATACGTAACTTACGAATTAACTTACGTAACGAACTTCTATATTCATATATTTTTAATACATTTATTAGGGGGTTCGCCCCCTAGTCAATACCTTGCTCTTTAAGCGAAAGTTCAAATTTTGTTCCAATTCTTTAGAAATGACCGCTTAATCACAAAGGCCGTTAATTAGAATAAATAGCTCTTATGAAAGTACTAAAAAATCTTTGGCTTAAAGAGCGAGGCATTGACTACGGGGTGAACCCAATTATATATGTAATATTTTCTATTCGTTTAAAGTTTCGATGTTGCTGCTGTTGCAGTTGAAATACTTGTTTTTTTATATTAAATTTATGATCTTTTTTAAATAATGCTGGGAAGGTCCGGCGTCCCCTTCATAGAAAACTTCCTTCCCCCAGAAACCCCTTCCCCCATGGGACTTCCCCATGGGGGAAGTCCCTTCCCCCATGAAAACTTCCTTCATGGAAAGATCCTCCCACATAACCCCTGACCACACCCCCCCCCCCACTACCAGGAAAAATCTCCCCTGAAAACGTCTGTATACTTCCAAATAACCAATACTATATGTTAACATTGGGTAAAGTTCATAACTTTCAGCCCTCCCCCCGGGAAGTTCGGGGGATTAAGTAATCCTAAAAGACATACTTATAATATTTTCGAACATGCTGAACAAAATGGCTATCTCAAAATTTTGATCAGGTGACTTTGGGAAAAAAAATGAGCGTGGGAGGGGGCCTAGTTGCCCTCCATTTTTTTTTGTCACTAAAAAAGGGCACTAGAACTTTCAATTTCCATTCCAATGAGCCCTTCCACGATATTCTAGAACAACTGGTTCGATACGATCACCCCTGGGGAAAAAAAAAAAAACAAAAAAAACAAACAAACAAATAAACACGCACCCGTGATCTTTCTTCTGGCAAAAAATGCAAAATTCCACATTTTTGTAGATGGGAGCTTGAAACCTCTACAGTAGGGTTCTCTGATACGCGGAATATGATGGTGTGATTTTCATTAAGGTTATATAACTTTTAGGGGGTCTTTCCCCCCTTTTTCGAAAATCAGCCAAATTTTCTCAGGCGCCTAACTTTTGATGGGTGGGATTAAACTTGATGAAACTTATATATTTGAAATCAGCATTAAAATGTGATTCTTTTGATGTATCTATTTGTATCAAAATACCATTTTCTAGAGTTTCGGTTACCATTGAGCCGGGTCGCTCCTTACTTACAGTTCGTTACCACGAACTGTTTGATAAAGTAGCGCATTATTTATAGACGTCAAAGAGGTAATGAAATATACAAAACGGTGAATATTCGGATTAACGACTAGAGGCTTTGCAAAGCAGTTGCAAAGACGTCGCAAAGACTTGTATGAAAACAGACCCTCGGACCCTTCGTTGCCATTGCATATTTTTTTAGACCTTGCACTTTATCAACAAATAAAGTAGCGCATGATTTGTAGACGTCAAAGAGGTAATGAAATATACAAAACGTTGAATGTTCGGATTAACGACTAGAGGCTTTGCAAAGCAGGTGCAAAGACGTCGCAAAGACTTGTATGAAAACAGACCCTCGGACCCTTCGTTGCCATTGCATATTTTTTAGACCTTGTACTTTATCAACAAATAAAGTAGCGCATGATTTGTAGACGTCAAAGAGGTAATGAAATATAAAAAACGTTGAATGTTCGGATTAAACGACTAGAGGCTTTGCAAAGCAGTTACAAAGAAGTCGCAAAGACTTGTATGAAAACAGACCCTCGGACCCTTCGTCGCCATTGCATATTTTTTAGACCTTGTACTTTATCAACAAATGAAGTAGTAAATGATTTATACACGTCAAAGAGGTAATGAAATATACAAAACGTTGAATATTCGGATCAACAACTAGAAGCTTGGCAAAGCAGTTGCAAAGACGTCGCAAAGACTTGAACGAAAAACAGACCATGAGGCCCTTCGTTGCCATTGCATATTTCTTAGACCTTGTACTTTATCAGCAAATGAAGTAGTAAATGATTTGTAGACATCAAAGAGGTAATGAAATATATAAAACGTTGAATATTGGGATTAATGACAAGATGCTTGGCAAAGCAGTTGCAAAGATGTCACAAAGACTTGTATGAAAAACAGACCATGAGACCCTTCGTTGCCATTGCATATTTTTTGACCTTGTATTTTATCAACAAATAAAGTAGTAAATGATTTGCTGACGTCAAAGAGGTAATGAAATATACAAAACGTTGAATATTCGGATTAACGACTAGAGGCTTCGCAAAGCAGTTGCAAAGAGGTCGCAAAGACTTGTATGAAAAACAGACCATGAGGCCCTTCGTTGCCATTGCATATTTTTTTTACCTTGTACTTTATCAACAAATAAAGTAGCGCATGATTTGTAGACGTCAAAGAGGTAATGAAATATGCAAAACGTTGAATATTCGGATTAACGACTAGAGGCTTGGCAACGCAGTTGCAAAGACGTCGCAAAGACTTGTATGAAAAACAGACCATGAAACCCTTCGTTGCCATTGCATATTTTTTAGAACTTGCATCTTATCAAAAAATAAAGTAGTAAATGACTTGCTGACGTCAAAAAGGTAATAATGACCTCTATGACGTCAAATAGGTAATAATATGAGGTCAAATAGGTAATAAATATGACGTCAAAGAGGTAATAATGACCTCATATGTCATAATAATGACGTCAAAGAGGGTGCTGAATATTTTGGATTAGCAGTTGCGAAGTCGAAACACGTACTAAGAGCTCATGGATTTTTTTCTTCAGGGTTTATTTTTTACCCTTATTTTTTTTATCTTCGTTGTTATTGCATACTTTTAGAACTTATTGCATACTTTTAGATACTTTTAGAACATACTTTTAGGTCTTGTATCGAATTGATAAAGAGGCGTCAGAAGCTCGCAAGAGTGTATGTTAAAAGTCAGTTCATATGAAATAGATTTCTTAAATGTTTTTCAAAACCAACTCAACTGCTTTTTAAATCATTTTCTGTCACCTGAGTGGTTTTACTTTGTGTATGCAAGCATAAATCTGGTAAAAAAAAGTATAGATCTGGTAAATCTGGTAAATTTTTACCATAAATCTGGTAAAAATACTTGTAAAAAAAATAATTTCGGAGACCACACTGCCTTTCCATGACGATAAAATAAAAGTTCAAAATAGGGATAAAATCCTTTTTAAGAGACAGTGTATAGAAATTCACAAAAAAAATACCAGATATTTCGGTCACATATACAGTGACCGTCATCAGTAGTAAAACTCATCATCAGTAATAACCGTCCTCAGTAGTAAAAGCAGTAAAGTTTTACTACTGATGACGGTCACTTTATATGTGACCGAAATATCTGTTTTTTTTTGTGAATTTCTATACACTGTCTATTAAAAAGGATTTTATCCCTATTTTGAACTTTTACTTTATGTAAAAAAAAATATAAAAAAGTCCTTCAAGAAGCATAAGATTTATGTAGACTGTAAAATGTTTTTTTAAAGCTTTTGGTCAATAATTTAATATTAAATGTTTAGGCAAATCATTTTAAATTTCGAGTTAATTTTAAGATAAATTGAGTTAAGTTTAATTTTAAGTTTTCAAACACTAAAATTATGTGATCATACAGTTCCACGCGGTATAAAATCTCCCAAAGAGTTCAAATGAAATAA
Organism: Artemia sinica; assembly: GCA_027921565.1. Lineage (NCBI taxonomy): Eukaryota > Metazoa > Arthropoda > Branchiopoda > Anostraca > Artemiidae > Artemia > Artemia sinica. Next base: position 9,447,188 of record CM051268.1, on the reverse strand, counting down.
GACTCTTAATTGGTTCAGGTCAAAATGCCATAGCTTTAAAAATATATTTAGAATGTATTAAGAATAAATTTAAAAATGAATTGCAGCTACTAATTGCAGCAAAGTCTAAATTTATCTTGCTCAAAAGTCAATGGTAATTAAACAGGACTAAAAACAATTAAATAAAAACATACTTTATTCACAGTGATGAATATTCAGCTTGTTTATTTTCGAAACACTGAAGCTTTTAAGTTTCCTTGTAAAGGCTCAAAAACATTTTGTTTTTTGAATGGCTGAAAATTTACAACACGAGAAATAATCAGGTGGAATTTAACTTCTTGCTTTTTTTTTTTAAAAAAAATTTGCACAGGAGATTTTTAAAGAAATCAGGTTTCAAAAGGCGGGGTTATTTTGTGGGTTACGTAAAAACGTAACAAGATAAAAACCAACGAAATTAAAGCGCAATTTTTACCGAGGAATCATACAAAAGTACTCTCTCTTCTTCTTGTACTCTTTTATTTTTTTTAATTCTTCTTTTTTCTCTTTTTCGTCTTTTTTGCATTTTTCTTTTTTTATTTTTTACTCTTCTTTCCCTTTTTCCTGTTTCTCTCTTTTCTCTTTGGTTGAAAGATTTATTTTTAAAGATAAAAAAATTATTTAAAGTAAAGAAATACAATAAATAAACATAAATAAGAGTAAAGAATAAAATTAAAGAATACCGACCAAAAGAATATTACAAAAATGCACAGTAAAATATCAATTTTCTTTTTAGATAAAATGTTTTTTCACAAAATTTATCTCACAAGCCCGAAGGACCGAATTCGAATTTCGGGATCAAAGACCAACAAACAGGAAACAAACAAAAAAGAAATTCAAAAGAAAAAGTCAGGTCAAAAGATTAAAAAAAAAATCAAAGGAGTATTTCAAGAAATCTTTAGGAACATCTTACAGATTTCGGTCGGATATGCCAGTCGGAAATTGGTTGGCAACGTCGCGTGGAGGCTTTTAGTTTAAAAAATTGGCCTTCTTGTATCACAGCTTAGGATAGTTGGAAATTAATTAGACACTTAATACTTCCAATTTAGGCAGAAATATTTCCTGAGAACAGGTATTTTTTTTATCATAGAGTGCACAATAATTATTTTTATTTTTAGGAAAATTTCAACATAGCATCAAAAATAAGCTGAATTTTATTTCTAACATGTTTATTTCTTTTTTTCTTCTTTTTTGGCAAAGGGATTAATTTTTATTTCACTAAATTTATTTCACAAGCCCAAAGGATCAAATTCGAAATTAGGGGTCAAAAAACAACAAACAGGAAAAGAAATCAAACAAAACAGGTCAAAAGATAAAAAAAAAAATCAAAAGAGTATTTCAAAAAATTTTTACGAACATCTTACAGATTTCGGTCCGATATGCCAGTCGGAAATTGGTTGGCAACGTCGCCTGGAGGCTTTTAGTTTAAAAAATTGGCCTTCTTGTATCAATAGTTATTTTTATTTCAGAAAAATTTCTACATAATATTAAAAATTAAGCTGGAATTGTATTCCTAACATATTTACTTCAGTTTTCTTCTTTTTTGGCAAAAGGATTTATGTTTCTCACATTGAAACATAAAAATAGCAAAAATGCTTCAGTATACGAGGAGGGCTTCCCCTCCTCTGCCCCCAGCTCGTTATGCTCAAGCATTACTGTGGTTCCCTTAAAGCATTTTTTTAACACACCTCTTCATAGTGGTGTTGACATCTTTAAATTCCAAAGCGTATCACTATACCAATGTACATGCAAACACAAAGAAAATTTGTATCACAAAAATTTGATACACAAAGAAAAATTGTATCACAAAATTTGATACATAAAGAAAAATTGTATCACAAAATTTGATACACAAAGGTATCACTATACCTTTGTGTTTGCATGTACCAAGTAAACGCAAACACAAAGAAAATTTAAAACCTTTACTTTAACCAATCCTTAAGTTTAACCATCGATCAAAACAAGCATGGTTTATATAATTAGCAGTAAGTTTACCGCAGATGATTTCTGGCTCTTCATTCTCGGTGCGAACAAAAAGCTCCTCCCACTTATTTATGCACTTATTGTCCACTTATTGGTGAGCCGGCCAAGTGGTTTGGTCAGTACTTGTTCCGTAAGGTGATTATACTTTGTCTACCCGTGAAAAGATCTAATGTCGCTTATGTTTATACGTTCTCTGGAGCACTCGCACCTCGGTCCGGGTTTTTATAATGGGTGAGATAGGGAAAGATCATACTACAAATTATATAAACTGTGAAAACAAGATACTAGGTTATACAGGAGGGTGGTCATTGATGTTAAAAGTAAAGATTCAATATAGTAGTCTCTTGGGTTAACTTAAAGCTAAAATTTAGAATAGGTAACTACCTTCCCGGAATATATAACTTGACTCCAGGATGAGAATTTGAGAGAAACCTTACAGGAATAGTTGAATACTAAACTGTAGAGTTTAAAATGTGATAATTTAGTAGTAGTAGTAGTAGTAGTGGTGGTAGTAGTAGTATTAGTTGTAGTACCAGTAGACAGAATTGAACAAACTAATTGAAAAAACTAAACAGAATTGATTCTGGGGCACCATTATCAAACATTGGCCCAGCAATTTATAGGGTGCCCTTCCATCATAGGACACCTCTTTCACGTTGGCACCAAAATTGAAAATCTTCAACGAGAATACTTTTTATCCACGCTGAAATGCCGCTTTTTAACTTAAATGCCCTGCCCCCCCCCCCTCCCATTACCTAAAAGTACCCCAAATCAAAAACTAATCAAAAAACGCCCTAATCAAAAACTTTATCCAATGTTATTTAACACGACAATACGCCTAAAGATTAGGCAAGGTTTTTTAATTTCCATTGTTAAGTATTTTATTCAAAAATTCTCACATAACTTTTCTAAGATTAATTAAATTATAAAACTAATCATAAATACTGCATGCCATACTTTCAGTTAAATGTTTAATGTTGATCGGCAGATTTTTCTTAATGTTTTTCGAAATTTCTTTGCTGATGAAAATTAAAATAACTCAACTTAACAAGACCTCGCAGTGAACACGTTTAGATAATCCTATTTCAAAGGTAAAGAAAAGAAACCAAAAGAAAGAAAAAAAATAAGGGTATTAATTGCACAAAAGACATGTTACAAATTCTATTACACAGGCTAACAACCAAGGAAAAGAAAGGAAATAAAAAAACAAAAAAAAGAGCCCCTTGTTCCTTCAACTGAAACAGTCGTCAGAAGTGAAACAGTAAACAGAACTGAAACTTCAACTGAAATAGTCAACTGAAGTATGTCATTAGACAAAAAAAAGAAGCATATATACTTTTGTAAGGACCACAGAAAAATATCTTGCCCACTTATCCAAATACAAAATTCCTACGGAATTTAATAGTTTAAAAAGACCTTATAACTGCACATATCTGGATAATCCTATTACAAAAGCTAAAAACAAAGGAAAAGAAAAAAAATATCTAGCCCGCTTCCCCCAGATACAAAATTCTAAGAGTACTAATCAATTGACTAAGATCTTAAGAGTAGACATATTTGAATAATTGCATTACAAAGGCTACCAACAAAGCAAAAGAAAAAGTAATTGCCGCAATTGTAAAAATAAAAAACGCCTTACCTTTCCTTCAACTGAAGCGGTCCTGTTCTTATAAAAATAGTCTAGTATGTCACCAGAACTGCAGCGCATAGTGACAAATCTTGACGTGCTGCCAAGTGTAAGCGTATGTGATGGCAGAGTACAGGAAGAGCGACACACCGCGAAGCTAGAATAAAAGGACAATTTAAAACATAGGTGGGGCATATCTCACCCCTTCACTAGTCTAAGTCCGTTGAGTCTAAACTAGTCAAAACTAGTCGAGGCTAGGTCGAGGCTAGTCGAGGCCACACTCCATTTCCATGCATACTGAAACAAAAATATGTCGGTTTTTTACGTTAGGGTTTTGGGCTTTGGTTCTTTCCCATATTGCATTTTGTTTAATTGTTAGTTTTTCCTTTTGCTTTTTTCTGTATAGCCTTTTATGCCAGTTTTTTTCATTATACCTTTTTTAAGGTTAGTGTTCTTTTTTTGTTTGTTTTTTTTTTTCCATTGATAACGGACGTAAAGCCGAAATATCCGGATTTTAATTATTGTTTTTCTATTAAATAGTTTTTTTTTTTTTTTTTCACTGTCTTATTAAAATTTTTACCCAATTTGGTGTAACGCGTGAACACGTGAGAGGCACATGTGAACAGGAATGCATACAAAGCTGATGTTTGAGGAGGGGGTAATAACAGAACTTGGGCTCCCCATTGGTATTTATCTTCCCTCCACCACTGTAATTATCACAACTTTCGTTCTTCTGGGGGAAGGGAAGCTACCAAGAAACTCCCTAGGTCCACCCCTCTAAGTGAAGCAGCATTTTCAAAGAAAAGGTTGTATCACGTCTAGCTTGATCACCGTAAGAAGATCATAGTCCGGGTTTGGAGGGGGTCCAGCTAAATTAGAGAAATTGGAACTTTAACTAAAAGACAGCTTTCAGGAGAGGTAGTAAATACATCTAAAAAAGTCAATATATATATATATATATATATATATATATATATATATATATATATATATATATATATATATATATATATATATATATATATATATATATATATATATATATATATATATATATATATATATATATATATATATATATATATATATATATATATATATATATATATATATATATATATATATATATATATATATATATATATATATATATATATATATATATATATATATATATATATATATATATATATATATATATATATATATATATATATATATATATATATATATATATATATATATATATATATATATATATATATATATATATATATATATATATATATATATATATCTATATATATATATATATATATATATATATATATATATATATATATATATAATATATATATATATATCTATATATATATATATATATATATATATATATATATATATATATATATATATATATGTATATATATATATATATATATATATATATATATATATATATATATATATATATATATATATATATATATATATATATTCTGTTCCAGATTTATGACAAAAGATTTGGGAACTAGAAACCACTAACTCGAAATTTGCCGATCTTGTAAGAAATTTACGATCGATAACTGTATTAGCTTGAATTAGCTTGCAACACAAAATAAAATACAAAACATGGCTTTCATTCGACGGCTGGGGGTTAATGCTTTATCCTTGAAGAGGGGGAGGGGTTCAAAAAGAAAAACAACTGCTTTCTTAGGCTCCAATTTTTCTAGGGAGCTCCTTCAAAATAACTTAGGTAATTTCAAAGACCACACTGCCTTTCATGACGATAAATAAAAGTTCAAATAGGGATGAATCCTTTTATTAGACAGTGATACTTCACAAAAAAATTACTGGGAATATTTCGGTCACATGTGCAGTGACCGTCATCAGCGAAATACTAAAATAAAACAGTTAAGAGAAATAATGGGTATACAAAGCAAAATAACTACACATTGTTTAATGTCCTTATTTTTTTCAATACAATACCGGAAGCAAGTCTCTTTGAACTTCCAGGCTCCGGTTAGCTAGCATTATTTGAACTAACAATTCAGCAGAGGTTAAACGCATTGGGTGAAATGAGCTTTAATCCATTTGACTGTAATAAATTATCGTAAATAGAATTCAAGTCAAATTCATAATTGTCTCTATTCAAAGCCATGTTCTTGAATAAAATTTTCTTAATTTCAATAGTTCCCAAAAATTTTGCTTTAAGCCCCGGTCCCTAGAAATCAAAGAGACATTATCGAACAAGAAAAAACGGTCCGGAAAATTGAAAATATGTTCTGATAGAGCTGAAGTGAAATCTTCAGATTTGGAATTTAAAGCTTTGAAGCAAAGTCCCAAACCTGAAGATTTTATTTCAGCTCTATCGGAACATATTTTTGATTATCCGAACCAAAGAAATCAAAGAGGCATTATAAGAAAAGCCACCTTGTTTATTTCTACCAGCAAAATTAACGACAGGGACCTTTACCAAAAGGCATCTAAAAATTCATACTAAAATAAAATCTAAAAAAAGGCAATCTAGTTCCAAAATGTTAATTTATATATCAAATGTTCTCGAATTTCTGAGAAACAATTTTTGATCTAGAAACCTAAAATCGATTTGTGATCTAAAATCACTTATAGAAAATGATCGAGTGATAAAAAACTATATTTATTTAAAATTTTTATTTTTTATTATTTTAATTATTTATTACCTACTTATTATTTATTTTGAATTAAAAATGAGTCACTGGTACAAAATGACGAAAACGATTCGTGATCTAGAAATCTAAAATCCATTTATGATCTAAAATGATCAAGAAATCGATTTGTGATCTAGAAATCACTTATACAAAATTTGTCGATCTTACTATAAATTTACCCATTGGCTCAAAAGGACAAACAACTGCATTCTTAGGCTACAAATTTGTCTATATAATAAAATAGGTCAAATATAAAAAAAACAAAATGGTGAAAAAGCTTACAAGGCTGGGAGAAAATGGTTGTAGTAGCTATTCTTTTAATCAGATATAATTTTGCGGCAATAATTTCTTCTGCTGACTCAGTTGCTCCTAGGCTGTCTATAAGCTCCGATACTCCTCCGGCTAGTGACTCCGGCTCGAGCACTTCTAAAAAATTTGAAATAACTGCTGGCATTACCTTCAGAAATATTACCTGCAAAATTTATTTGTTTAATCAGAAAATAATTCAAAAGAATAATTTTTTCAATGAAAACAATAGTTTATTTTTAAAAAAACTAACAAAAAGATAGGAGGCCTAGTAACCTGGGCTTATATTGCTTCCCCAAAAAATCACTATTCACACCGGTGTATTTGGGTAATATATCAGTGTGTATTACCAAGAGGTGAACATGGCCGGATCGACGAGGTGCGGGGCCCGATTGGAATTTTTTGCGGGGCCCCCTCTATATATCAAATTTTTTAGCAAAATTCAAATCCAGAATATATATATATATATATATATATATATATATATATATATATATATATATATATATATATATATATATAATATATATATATATATATATATATATATATATATATATATATATATATATATATATAATATATATATATCTATATATATATATATATATCTATATAATTATATATATATATATATATATATATATAATATATATATATATATATATATATATATATATATATATATATTATATATATATATATATATATATATAAAATATATATTCTGGATATAAATCCAGATATCTTCAACATACATAGTTGAAGGGTCCCAATGACTTGTAAATAACACGTGTGCGGCATTTTTGTAAGTTTTTGTTGGCATCGAAGGTTGTGATGGTTCTGTTCTTCTAACATAATATTTTTTCGGTACTTGTGTACATAATGTTACACACTCGGGACGTGAAGTCAGGTCAACCCTAATGAAATATATACCAAAATTTAATGAAAATATAATACTTTAGAAACAAATTTGGGCTATAAATTTGCACATTAGGGGGGGGGGGGGGGGCGGGTAAAGTTTAAATAGTCTGCATGCAATATGTGTTAGCTACAATTATTCTGCATATTACATAGTAAAAAAATTTTCTAACCTCACGCTGTCCAAATACTTGACCCTCACCCCTTAATTTACAAATATATAGCCCAAATTATACAAGTCCAATGTATTCTGTCAACCGTCACTTGTTTGCCACTGAGCGTAAGCTAATAGTCTCTTAATACAGACAGATAAAACCGGTTTGTTTTCGAGTGTGTACCATTATGCACATAAGTATTTTTTTTCTTCTGCACTTTAATTTTTGACTCGTTCTGATACTCGGTATCCTTTGGCAGCCCAGTTCTTTGTTCTTCACTGTCATTTTCTAACGTTGTGACAACACATTTTTCTGTTCTTCATTTTCATTTTTATTCGTTCTGATCCTCATTGTTGCCTGTCTTGTAACCGCACATGTTTAATATGGCCTTTACTTTTCTTTAAAAAACTTCTTTTTCGGAAAGTTTTTTCAATAATTTCTGTTCGTTTTTTATTGTCAAAGTTTCAAGTTTTTGAAAATTCCCTATTTCAAAATATTTTTTTATTCCAAAATAAATTAACAGTTTTGGCAAGAACTACTAAAATTAAACTGAATATTAGATATATTTTCTTCAGTATCATTTTTTCTTCAGTAGTAATTTTTGGTCGTTTTGAGTTTGAGTTATTGTATGTTTCTATTTCTTCTAATCTTAAGTTTAATATGACCTTTACTTTTCTTTAAAAAAACTTATTTTTCGGAAGGTTTTTTTAATAACTTCTGTTCGTTTTTTATTGTCAAAGTTTCAGGTTTTTGAAAATTCCCTATTTCAAAATAATGTTTTATTCCAAATAAATTAGCAGTCTTGGCAAGAACTAATAAAATTAAATTGAATATTCAGTATATAATGATATTAATTGCAGAAAGCTCACCAGCTCAAGATTTTGTTTCACTCAGGGCCGGATTTAAAGCTTTGACACTTCTAGGCCCAAGTGTTTATGCCGCTCCGTTTTTGCAAGATTTTTGGGGAAATCCCCAAAACTTCGAAAATAGTGAAAGTCGCAGGGCCTAGTGGGCCTATGGGTAAATCCTGGCCTGGTTTCACTCCAATTCTCATTTTATTTTCCATGTTATAATAAATACAAAATAAAATATTTGGAATATAATTAGTTTTTAGTAAAGGGCCAAATATGCAGTAGGCCTTACGCTTTTACGGTTAAATAAATGGGCAGTAGCCAAACTCTTGTTTTTAGTGAAGAATATATGTGTCTTGAACAGTCTTGGAAAGATCTAATAAAATTAAACTGAATTCCCATGATTTTCTAAAATAAAATACCGTTAATAATTTTTTTTCGGGTAGGAGGGGGGGGGGTATCAGGCCATGGAGGACCAGGAGTCAGCTCCCATTAGTTTTGGAATAGAATATCATTAAATAATTAGTTGTTATTTTTCGGGTGGGGGGGCATGGAGGGCCAGGGATAAGTTCCCAAAATTTTTGGAAGAAAATGCCCGTTAATAATTTTTTTTTGGGGGGGGGATGCAGGGACGGCCAGGGGTCAGCCCCGTTAAGTTTCGGAATAAAATATCGTGGTAAGTTTTTTGAGTAGGGGTGGGGGGCCGGGCTTATCTGATATTTGAACTATTTTAAAACCCTCGAAACAAAACCTTATATGCCCCCAGGGAATAACATAAAACACTTGCCCCCGGGGTCTGGGAGTTTGTGTTGACCCTAGAGTTTTTGACTTATTTTAATAAAATGGCTATCTCTAAATTTCGATTGGATGAATTTGGGGAAGAAATAACAGGGGGCTAGTTGCCCTCCGGTTTCTTTTGACTCTTAAAAAGGCAACTAGAACTTTCAATTTCCAATAGAATGAGCCCCTCTGAAGTTTATACGACCATTCCTTCCATAAAACCTTATATGTCCCGGGTGTATAATTCACAACATCTGCCCTCCGGTTCTGGGGGGTTGTGTGAACCCCGGAGTTTTTATTATATGATCTTTGATCTATTTTGGACAAAATGAATATCTCAAAAATTCATCAGATGCACTGGGGAAAAAGAGAGCTGGGGGGGACTAGTTGCCATCGGATCACTTTTGACTCTCAAAAAGGGAATTAGAACTTTCAATTTCTAGCCATTAAGTCCCCACCAAAGCTTACCTCTTCCATAAAAACCTTATATGCCCCAGGGGCATAAGTTAAAACCTTCCCCCGGGCTCGGGGGGGGGGAGGTATGTTGATCCGAAATTTCTTTTTATCTTATCGTTAGACTATTTCAAACAAAATGGCAATCTCAAAATTTTCATTGAATGTATATGGGGAAAAGAGGATGTGTTTGAGGGGGGAGGGTTAGATGCCCTCCGATCACTTTTGACTCTTAAAAAGGTAACTATAATTTTCAATTCCCAATCAAATGAGCCATCTCTGAAGCTTATACAACCTCCCCTTTCATAAAGACCTTATATGTCCCTGCAGTAACTTACAACACTTGCCCCCGGGCTCTGGGGGGTTGTGTTGACCCCGGATTTTCTTTTATTTAATCTTTAGACTATTTTGAACAAAATGGTTATATCAAAATTATGATTGGATGCATTTGGGGAAAAAAGTGCCCTAAATCGGAGGGGGGGGGGGCTAGTTGCCCTCTGATCTCTTTTGACTTCTCAAAAGTGAACTAGAATTTTCAATTTCCAATCAAATGAGCTCCCTCTGAAGTTTATACGAGCAACGCTTCCATAAGAACCATATATACCTCCCAGGGCATAACTTACAATGCCTGCCCCCGGGCCCGGGGGAGTTGTGTCAACCCGGAGTTTTTGTTATCTAATCTCTGAACTATTTTTAACAAAATGGCTATCTCAAAATTTTTATCGGATGCTTTCGAGGAAAAAGGGTGTGGAAGGGGCTAGTTGCCCTCCGACCACTTTTGACTATTAAAAAGTTAACTAGAACTTCCGATTTCCAATTGAATGAGCCCCCTCCGAAGTTTATACAACCACCCCATCCATATGAATAACCTCTGGGGAAAAAAAAATAATAATAAAACATTTGAGCCTTGTGGCATTTACTATAGGCAACGCTATAGCTTGCCTCTGATTGGAAATAATGTTCGAAGTTCCAGCCATTTTACTGCTTCCTCACTTCATTTTTAAGAAAGTAATTAGCCTAAAATGACAAAAAAAACCTCATCACGATCAAAATTAGTCTAGTAACATTCACAAGCTTAAGTGAAATGAAGTTAACTAAAAAGATAAGTTCCAGAAATGAATTCACTGCCTAAATTACGTCTCAGAAAGGTATTTTCAACCTTTTATCCCTACCCCTTCCCTATCTACTCCTACTCATACATCCCCTGAGACACCGGGTATAATTTTTTCAGTCTTACTATAATGACATAACGGCAAAGTTCATAGGTAACAATATACAACTTTTTTTTTCCTAGTGATTTTACATTTTAAAAAAATCCAATAGTACCCCTGAGAATAAGACTTACCTTAGCATCGTGGGATGTTTCAATATCATAAGTTGTGTCCATCATGAGACGAAAGGCATCAAAGAGGTCAGTGATAATCAACGTTAGTTGTTGACCTCCATCAGAAGGCGAGGCACGAGAATGGAGTTTTCCATGACTGAACAATGAAGCGGCTCAAAAAGTCAAAGCTTCGAAAGCACTTGATTAATTGAGGCTGTCTTTCTGGATTTGGAAGGAAGGTCGTGTGACGCTTGAGACATTCCACAAGTCCACTATATTAAAAGAAAGATACTTTCTATAATTCATATTGCATACCTTTGGAAAATAGTCTATTTTTCGTAGACATTGAGCGCCAGTGGAATCTAAGTCAACTACTAAGTAGGAAGAGTGAATATATATATTATACACATTGCTTCATAGTTAATATTTAATTTCATATTTAAATTGCTTTATATTTGCATATACAGTATACTCAAAAAAGCTTAAAATTATATTTTTCTTCTTGCTTAGAAGAAGAAAAATATAAATTTAGAAGAAAAATATTTTAGAAGCAAAATATAAAATTATATATGTCTTCTTTTCTTCTGCTATCCATTTCTTGACCAGGTTTATAAAGCATAGGTGAGAGATGACATACCTGCAACAACACGTATGCAGGAAAGACGATCCTACGGGCCCACCCCCATCTTCGAAATCCTAATTTAACCAAGTTTTTCGGCGCTTCTTATTCATTTTATTTTTTAATGCCTCCTTCCCCCCTCGAGAAAAAAAACATGCATATGCACCTAGCAGTGGGATGTGGTTCAGTAGTATCTACATTTAGGGGTTAAATTCACGAAAATATCATAGGGCACAGATTTGCTTTGTTTTTTATATATATATAAAAAGTTACTTTTCAAGATCTCGAGGGTGAGTATTTTTTTCATTAAAATAAAAAACAAAATTTAAATCTAGAGGGGACAATTGCCCTCCCCCTCACCCCTCCCAATTACCACCTCTGTCAGCATTTCTAATTTACAGAAAAGGAAAAAGAATAAATTAAATTTCAACGAAGCAAATATAGATTTCTAGGACAAATTATCATATTCTTGAGAAATATTCTAATAAATGCACGGATAACTCATGAAAATTTTTGGCAGCTATAGTACTAAGCATAGACGCACAGAGTTCCCACCTTTGGGGAGGAGGGGGTATCAAGGGCTTTTCCCAGGTGAGTGGATAAAATAATAAAGGAGTTTTATTCCTTCGTTTCTCCAGAAGGGGGTGGAGGCTTAGACCAATCTGAAAGGAGGGAATCTCCTCCCTTAGTGTAAAGATATATGTCTAAGGCCTTACCAGAGAATCGGCAGCTAGTTATTCTAAAGCTATATCATAAAGGTCAAAAGTCCAAAAACTGAACATTAGAATAAGGACTCACTGGATGAGAAGGTATTGAAGAGAGGGTGGCAGATCCTACCCTTTCAGGGTAGAGGGTAGGAGAGGAAAGGATTCTCGAGTAGGTAACTGTCCTATAAATTATGTTGTGAAACTATCCGTTTTCTCCAGGCCCCCCGGAGATCTTTTAAAACAAAAGAGAGCTGTACTATAGGTTTTATTTAGAAGTGTTATAAATTCTAGATACTCGTCAATTACCCACCCCCCAACCAAATTTTTTTTATTGAAAAAAATCGAAGGTAAAATTCTAGTTTAGCTACTTGTTGCTATCTTGGAAAGGGGTTAGGTTAGGAAAACAAAGCTTTCAGGGGTGGGTCTACAGACTAAAGTATGTCCTGGGAAGGTATTTTGAATTATCTACCTTCACTCCTTCTCCCTCTTGAGGGCAGTAACCTTTGATGACCTTGAAAAATATTTGTGTCATAAAAGTGAAACCTTGCAAAACAGATCTTCTGCTTAAATGAAGTAAATCGAAACTTTTTGCAGCTCCAAAACTTTGCTCAATCCCAATTTATGACGTTTCAAAGATCTGCGTATACATTTACCAAATTTAGAAAAAAACCTTTGATATGGCTTCAAATCCAACTCAAATAGGAATTGCATTTTCAGAACTAAAACCAGAGAAAAAGAAAGTGATAACTTAAAATTAAGATAAAATATTGTTTGTCAAAATTTCAATAGGTAGGCAAAGTAAGCAAATTTCTAAGACTTAGAAATCAGAAGAGGGTTGACACAGAACCTTGGTAATATTTTCCCAGAGTATATTTTTGGCCCTGGATTCATTACTGAAAGTTTCATTTTCCTAGCCTAACCCCTTTCAAAGATAACAACCCTCTCAAAAAAAGATCCTGGATACGACCCTTAATACAACGTTTTATTTTCTAATCCAATATTTTTTATTTTGACTGCCCGGATCTTTTCACTATTCACTTGTCTAATCAAATCTGATAAAAATTCAGGAGAATTATTTGTCTTTCTAAATATAGTCTATATCTAGAGCCATAGACTTTTAAAGACAAAGCTCGAATAAGTGACACGTCATCATTTCCTGGGTTTTGATTCGTTATCAAAATAGCCAATCATGCACATTCTGCGTATGAGAAATCTAAATCACACAAAGCTTATCACTGTAATTTTCCTGAGATTTGAGGTCTATTTATTAAAGATCTTTGATAATAACTTATCCGTACAATCTTTTTAATATTTAATATAACCATGGGAATTATCATAATCACTTCAACTTAATAATAACCATTACTATTCTTATAACTTATATAAATGTACAGACGATCCCCAGTATTATTTTTTTTACTTAATTTAATTATCAGTATATTTAACCAAAAAGTATTGAAAATAACTAATATTATTGCATCTGATCCAGATTTACGGAAGATGTGCAGAATTAATTTTTGAACACAGATTTGATATTACTAAATTTTATGAAAATTGAAGATCAAATTCAAAATAAGGCTTACAAGAATAAAATATGGATGTGATAGACTCCTTTAAAATAAGTTAAATCCAACTCCTTGTAATCCATATTCAGATTGGTAGAATATATTGTAGAATATAAATTGGTAGAATATTGGTATAACTACCAAATACTATTTGTAGAATATAAATTCTACCAATAGAAAATCAAAATAATCTCACGTTCCTTAATGCAACTTTAATGACGTTTTTTTTTCTACTTAATAAAATATTTTTTTCTTCTATGCCGTTGTTTTTTTTTTTTGTTTTTGTGTTTTTTTTTGTTCTTTTTGTTTTAATTTTTTTTCTTCTATTTTCTTTTATTCTTTGTTAGTAGCACACTCTCGCAAGCGACACTTTTGGTGTGCTGCCGATTGATTTTGTCCTTGTTTTTTTTTATAATAAATTTGCTATTACTACTACTACTACGACTATGATAAATATCATTTCAGATTCTCAGTCATTTCAGAACAAACACATCTCAGATCAAATTTCAGAGGATTGAAGAATAAGCAGAGTTTGGGTAGAGAATTTGCTATAGCCCGACCCCCCTCCTCTCAAAATAAATAATTAATAAGCAGTACATAGTAGGGTCAACTCATAAAAGTTGAAGGAGGGGTTTATCCTTCAATATATAGAGGGGGGGGGGCAAATCTGTTAATTTTTTCTTTTTTCAGCGAAAATGCCAAAAAAGGGCATTTTTCAATGAAATTACCGAAAAAAAGGTATTTTCAAGATCGAGGATGGGCAAAAAATATCTAGAGAGGGGGCAACCAGAGCCCTCCCTATCCCAACCCTGACGCTATTGACAAAACGCCTAAAAAGCTAAGAAGTACTTACTTATAGGCTAAGGCAGCTGAGAAATGATTTTTAATGTAAGCATCAACCACTGGCTTAAAATGTACAAATCGGGTATCGGTATGGCTTAAAATGTATCGGTTAGGATTTCTATAAATTATTATAGGCTACTTAAAAAACGGAAATTGTATAGAAACTGGCTTAATTCCCGAGAAGACATAGGGATGACAAATATAGGGATATTCTCTAAAAATAAGGGTTAGGACTAGAAAATCATTTGTTTGCATAATATGATTTGTTGACAAAAAATATTTACGAGCTTATTTAAAGAAGTCCATTTTAGAAAGGGCTGTTTAGAAAATATTTCATATTTAAGCCATCAGGAAAAATTCAGTACATTTTCAAAAATTCAGTACATTATATAAACGTCTAAAAATTTAAGAAGTACTTACTTATAGGCTAAGGCAGCTGAGAAATGATTTTTAATGTAAGCATCAACTACTGGCTTAAAATGTACAAATCGGGAATCTTCCAGTAAATTAAGTACATTAATCTGAAAAAAAAAAATTGGTAAGTTATACCAAGTAAAACTTACTGCCAGTAACTGCATATTGTTGTTCAAAACCACCTGAGAAGAGACTGAGGCATGGCTTCTAAGTTTTATAGACACTTATAACTAAATTTATTATATTATATTATAACTATTTTATTATGTTATAACTATTATATTACATTACAATTATATAATTATTGTATTATAACTAAATTTTATAGACGCTTATAACTACGACGAAGAAACGTAAAGACAGAAAAAAACGTGGAATAAAGCTAAACACAGAAACATATGAAATGGGAAAAATATGCGTAGACAACTAAGAAAAAAAAATGTTTGGCAAAGAGACATCGGAAAAATCAACCAAGAACCAAACAGTTGATAATTCTCAAATAGACTTTTAAAGCAGCCAGAATTTCCTGTAAAGACAATGGATATATTCATTAGTCTTGCCTTACCATTATTATTAGCTTACATTACCATTTGAACGATACTATTTTATCGGCGTTTTTGTCAGCAAGTTGAAGATCGCTGGGTTAATGCTGACATCTACTTCAGATAATTGAAAATTAGATGGCGATATGATTTATATGGTAATTGAAAATTTCAAAGCTTCAGTACATCCACCTTACAAGGGAGTATACTAGCCCGTTTCTATGAAGAAAGCCCAAAGTGTAGCAGTGACCAAGTAGAAACAGTAAATCACCTTCTATAACAGTGCCCAGTAACTGATTGCCATAGAAATAAAGTTCGTGATCTCATGCGTGTAAATAAGCTTAAAGACTGTCATGAATATGAGAATATGACAGTGATTCCAGCAACAATGGAATTTTTACAGAAGATCTCAAGGGACAAGTCCCTATAATTACCTTTTTATTTCAGAAGTGTTCATCCAAAGTGCATGATCCTCTCTAGTCACGCCAATGAGAAGGAGGATTAAATTTCATCATCATTATCATCACAGGGGAATAAGTATGATTTTTTAAATGATAAGTAGAGTTTAATGTCCGTGCCACACTTTAGTCACACTTGTCGATAAAATCAAAATTACGCACGACTACAGGGCCAATTACGTTCGCCGTTCGTAATTTCTCGAATTGAACATTGTTCAACTTTCAAGCATAAATTTCTTGACTGACCAATCAGAGTCAAGGTTTAAGGCATAATTTTTAAAACTAGAAAAGGTGGAAACTTAGAACAGCGGTTTTCTATCTGGGAGAGGAATCTGACAAAAGTCAAGAAGACTTAGTATTAGTAGAGAACAGTTAGACACAAATTACTGTTGGTGCAAACTCTTTAAACTAATTTCTTACAATTTTAATTTTGCTTTTTAAATACAAGTGTGATGCTAAAATCAAGAAAATTGCCTTGTCATTTATGATATTTGGCTTTCCTTATCGATAGATGTGGCACGGGAATAAGTCATATCATGTTAATTCCGATTCTAAAACGTGGTGGTAACAGGTGACCCCATTTTATTTTATTTCGGCTATATAATGGCTTTAAAAACTTTAAAGTAGAATCGACAGTAGTGAATGGTGAATAGAGATGTTTATAGATTGGTCTTATAAGAAGAAGTGTGATTAAAGTAGGTTAAAAGTAATACCGTGTTCATACAGTAATCATATTTTTTATCATATTTTATTGTTTCTCCATATTATTAACATAACTGAACACTAAGATTTAATATAATGTAACTATAATATAATAAAATAATTAAGATGCTATATATAATACAAAATGAAACTGTATATAATATAAAACAACTATAACATAACACAATATACTGCTGCAGTCAATGGCGTATCCAGGGGGGGGGGTCTTAGTGTTAATTATTAACATAACTTAACACTAAGATTTAATATAATATAACTGTAATATAATAATATAATTAAGATGCTGTATATAATATAAAATGAAACTGTATATATAAAACAACTATAACATAACGCAAAATACTGCTGCAGTTAAGGGCGTATCCAGGGGGGGGGGGAAACTTAAGAAAAAATAGCTTTTACAACTTTTTATATTGGAGAAACAATTCTGTGAAACTCGACAGCTAAAAACTTGTAATATCGTGTAAATACTGTAATCATATTTTTCTCCCCCTCTTGTAAGAGTTTCCTTTTTTAGGAGCTTCTTTTTCAGCGTGAAATTTGGATGTTTGGCTAAACATTGGAATTCTTATTTTTTAGAATAACATAAAATCAGAAGTAAAAAAACTAAGTATAGTTAGCTAGTGGATGTTTATGGATTTGGAAGCAACAGCCAACAGAACGGGGATTCCCCAAAAGTTGTGTCTGGTAACACTTCTCCTTAAAAATTTATCAGTGACCAGTGGCAAAATTATCCGTTTGTTTTATATACTGATTCTTATCAGTGATTAACTTTTTCAACCAATCGCAATCACGCATCGTAAGGGTTGAAAATGAATCACTAATAAGAATCAGTACATAACAAAGTTTGGGCACTTAATAAACTAGCCTTTTACAAAAAGTGGAATCACATGGAATCGCTTGGAATCACATGGATTTTTATGGATGAGGAACCAACAGTCAACAGAACGGGGAATCCCCAAAATGTCTGATACCAATTCTCCTTTAAAATTCGAATATTAAAATTTAAAATTCGAATATTAAAATATTAAATTTAAAATTCGAATATTAAAAATATTTTAAATTTTTTGAAAATATTTTAAAAAAATTTAAAATTCGAATATTAAAATATTAAAATTTAAAATTCGAATATTAAAATTAATTTTAATTAAAATTTAAAATTAAATTTAAAATTCGAGTAAAAAAAAACTTAAGAAAAATAGCAGGCCTACGCAAAAAAATACAGGCGTTACCAGAATTCAGCTTGTATTTCAATGACTCCAGCGTTATGTAATTGCTTAGAGAAAAATTGAGTTGTTTCTTTAGTTTTATAATTAACGGCCAAAATAAAAGTAATGTTTAAATGTACCATATAAAACTTTTCCAAGTTTCTTTCTCGTCTTTCTTATTTTAAAGACTGCCAAGTTTGCAGATGACGCTTATCAATCAGTGGTGTTCAAATTCAATGGTGATTCAATCAGTGATTCAATGGTAACACAAAGTTGGTGTCGTATTTTATTTTCCACCCAACATTCTCGCTATTTTTTTTAGCTAACGTTTGACAAAATCATGCACAGTGATGCGCAAGTGCTCATCGGTTATTACGGAGAAGGGGAGGCGGATCATTGTGGAAGGGGGGGGGGGGGTACAAAAGCTCGAAGAGTTTGTTTTAACACCCCAAATATCCTAAGTCTCATTGGGCTTTCAGATAAATATAGAATGCGTTTTGGAGAAGGGACATTGATATATAACCCAATCTTTATCCCGGGAAAATATTTGGTCTACGCTTTTATTATTGGTACTAGGGGGAGGGTTGATAGTACTCCCTCCAATTGCAACAGTTTTTTTCTATGTAGCACATACTATCACAATCCCATGCCTAATTACACAGAGGGTAAAAGGTGAGGTGGGGCAAAGGTGAGGGGGGGGGATCATAATCTGAATTAAGACCTCACAAACATTTTTTTTTAATGAATAGTTAATGACAGCTTTGTCAATGACTTTATTTTATCTTTTTAGTTATACCTAAAAATATGATTTTTCAACAAAAACAACTTATTTAGGGACAGTTTTGATGAAAAATAGTAAATGCGTTTGGCACCAGGGCTGTACTAAAACAAAAATTAAATAGGGGTGTCTAGTTTACTGGAATGGTTCATGATGGGTATCAGGCTATCGGGCTAAAGAAACTTTCTAGTAAGGGCATGCTTACAAGTACATGAATTTTTACTTACAAGTACAACAAAAACAGCGCCCGAATGGGGGGTACTAAATCCCTCCTCGGTAGAAAAACATTGCAAATAGAGCATCTAATACATCCTGAAGAAACTTCACCACTTCTTCACCACGAAGCCGACTGACTAGTCTTAGAATTTCTAAAATACGATCTGGATACGATTTCCATTTTAGTAAGGCCAAAAGATCAGCTAAAAAAGAGAATTCTATTTCAGTAAGAAAAGTTCAACAGAAAACATAATTCAGCTAGAAAGCTAACGAAATTTGTATTATCATAATTATTATTTAACAATTGGTGTTATTTTTATATTTTAAATTCATAACAAAATTTACAATTTTCAATATTTTAATGCCTAATGTTAAGGAGTTATTTTGAGTTACTTATTTGAGTTATTTATTGAATTTTTCATAATTTTGAGCTACATTATTTTGATATTAGGGAGCTACGTAGGATTAACCCTCAGTTTAAAAATGTGACCATTTGCGTGCTTGACAAACGATGACACAAATATGCAAATGTCAGGTCTATTTGAAACCTAATGGATCTTATATAACTGGACTAAATTTGGAAATGCCGATTCTTTTGATGTATTCAATTTCAACGTTTCCTATCATTTTTGTTTTTTTTTAGTGTTTTGGTTGCTATTAGCAAGAGTCGCTCCTTACTTACAGTATGATACCATGAACTGATCGATTACGTAATTTACGCTTCCACTTTTCAAACAGTTCGTGGTAACAAACTGTGAGCAAAAAGCGACCCGGCTCAATAGTAATCGAAACTCTAAAAAACGGAATTTTGATACCAATAGATACATCAAAAGAATCGGATTTTTATAATGATTTGAAATACACAAGTTTCATCAAGTTTAGTCTTACCCGTCAAAAGTTACGAGCCTGAGAAAATTTGCCTTATTTTATTTGCCAGATTACCAGGGTAGGGGGTTACGGGGAGGATCTTTCCATAGAGAAATTTTTCATGGGAGAAGAGAATTTTTCCATGAAGGAGGCACTGGATTTCCCAGCATTATTTAAAAAACGATCAGAAATTAAATAAAAAAAACAAGTTTTTTTTTACTGACAGTAAGAAGCGACATTATAACATAAAACGAACAGAAATTATTCCCTATATGAAGGGGTTTGCCTCCTCCTCAACACCTCCTTCTTTACGCTAAAGTTTGAATTTCGCACCAATTCTTTAAAAACGACTCCTGAAACACAAAGGTCGTTTAATTAGAACAATAAGTAGGGCTTTTCAAAAGTACTAAAAAACATTAGCGTAAAGAGCGAGGTGTTGAGGAGGAGAAAACCCCCTTCAGATACGGAATCATTTCTGTTCGTTTTAAGTTTTAATGTCGCTCCTTACTTCCAGTTTAAAAAAAAACTTGTTTTTTTTATTTAGTTACAAATAAGCCCTGGTCCAAATGAACCATTTTGTAGTGCATTCATTTTAAATAAAATTTTAAACATTTTAAACAATTGTTATCGAAGAAAGTAAACTCTATAAATCACATTTAATAGCAAGGAAAATAAATAAAAGATCCTTTCTAAGAGATGTCTGTTTATTTTTAAGAAAAAAAAAGAAGAAAAAAAAATCACCGCCTAGATTTAAGGAGCTTTTGAGTAACATTATCTGAAGATATTTCTTATTGTTCGTTTTATTTTTTTTTTCATAAAAAAGAATAAAAAAAGAGAAGATGAAGAAGTAAAAAAGAAAAAATAAATTGGCGCTTAGATTTAAGGAGCCTTAAGTAACTTCCTTCATCTGAAGATACGTTTTTCTCATTTCGACTTGAGGTTTTTTAGCATAAGAAAAAGAATAAAAAAAAAGGAGATGAAGAAGAACAAAAAAAAGGACAAGAAGAACAAAGATTGGCGCCTAAATTTGAGGATCCTTGAGTAGCTCCATCTGAAGATGGGTGTTTTCGATTTTGTTTTTATATATTTCACGCAATAGATGTACTATAAGCGAACTGTACACAGTGATAAATAAAAACCTCATAAATACAAAAAATAGCCATTGAATACAAACTTAAAAATTTGCTTATCTCTCAATTTGCTTATCAAAAATTTGCCTACCGTATTGACCAAAATACCAATAATAAAAAAACACACACATTTCAGGCACACTTATGTGCAAGAACCCGTCATTGGGTAGAAGACAAACCATCATAAAAAAGTTCCTGCAATAGTAAGTCCATAAAAGTGAGTCCATAAAAAGTCCAATAGCGAGTCCATAAAATTGACGCCTTTGGCGACAAAGTCTGTAGACAAAATTTGAGACAACGAAATCCATTCCTATTACAATACTTAGTTACGATTGAATAATACTGATATTTAAGAACTACTACTACTACTCACCACAGTACCAAGCCGCCTGAGGCTAACACAGCTACGCACGTCCTCCTCCATACATCCCAAAAGGCCAAATGAAAATACTGACAAAACACAACAAAGCGAATATTTCGAGGAGACAAACGCCTCTCTTCTTCAGCACGAAACGAAAAAATATATTCAATTAGAGTGCCGAAGAAAGAACCAACAAAATAAAACGCAGAAGGTCAACGTGAATGTGAAAAAAAAACAATTAAAAAAACAAAAAAACTAAAAGATGAATAAAATTCAATAAAAGCAAAAATTCATAAGAATTAAAACCAAATACCTAACAACCATAAAAGTGAGTCATTCACCAATATCTGCGATTTGGAAAAATCCAAGAATATGAGCCGCAATCGACGGCTACTACAATACTACGATACTACGGATCGACGGAGTTATTCGCTAGTATCCGTCGATGATGGTTCAAATTTTTGGATTTTTTGCAAATCTTTTGCAAATCGGCACTCTCATTAAATATATTTTTTCGTTTCGCGCTGAAGAAGAGAGGCGTTTGTCCCCTCGAAATATTCGCTTTGTTGTGTTTTGTCAGTATTTTCAATTGGTTCCTAGTTGATCAGAATATGAGTTGGAAGGAAAGCATTGCTAAATTACGGATGAAGTTAGGAAGGAATGTTGGAATATTGCAGCATTTGAAATTTATTCTACCTTTTCATGCAATGAGATCGGTATATTTTGCCCTAGTCCATTCTTATCTGAGTTATTATCCCTGATTTTCCTGAATACATTTAAAACTCAAATAAAAACCACTTCAAAGACAGCAAAATAAAGCACTGCGTATCCTAAAAACTTTCATCATCCTACCATCAAAATCACCAATTAAAATTATATATTCTTTTCTTAATATATTACCTATGGAATTATTATTATCTTTTCATGGAATGATGTTTTATATTAAGTATTTTGCCAAAATTCTACCGAATATTTTTTTATGCTATGGAACTATTTAACCAACGTGAGCAAGATTATGGAACGAGGGGATGTTCTAAGTATGTTGAACCCCGAGCGTGCACTGAAAGATCGAGGTTCTCACTCAGGCACCGCATAACCAAACTTTGGAGTGTGCATGGGTCGGGTCTTAATCTGTTGGCACACTACGGGGGCAATTAAAAACTCTTTTACTAACCCTTTGATCATTTTTTATTTATATACATATATATATATTATATATATATATATATATATATATATATATATAATATATATATATATATATATATATATATATATATATATATATATATATATATATATATATATATATATTTAGTTATGGTCGTCCTGCTGATTAATTCTTTGGTCGAGTTTCCCTGAGGGCTTCACTTCACTTTTTTTTTTTTTTTTGTGATTCGTTATGGTAAGTTATCCATTTGGCTGCTGGCTTGGGGTGATGCTTGGTAAGTCATACATTTTTTGTCTTTTTATTTATCTATAAAAGAGTGTGATTGTGTGTAATTACAGTAATATATTATTTAATATAGTATTTTGTTTTTATTTGCTATTGGTTGCCCAGTAATACGAGCTAGACTCTCAGCCGGGCATACCGTTTTTTGTAGTTGTATTTAGTCTGTAAATAAAAAGAACCTGAACCTATGTTCATATCTACAGCCAAACGGTATGACCGATAGCCAAACGGTCAAAATTAATGTGGTTTTTGGCTTTACTGTAAATCTATACTCTGAATATTCGATTCATTTGCTAGTTAAACGATAAACATATTCAATTTGCGAAGAATTTTGCTGTATTACAGGTTATGAGAATCTTTTGGAAGTCAATATTACCTCTTCCACAAAAAAAGGCTGACGGAGGTAATGCCCCAGGAAAGGTGGAGATGAATGTGTTTCAAATTTTAAAACACAATTTTATTCAATTACAGATCAGTTTTAAGGAATACAAGTGTACCAGTATACAAAAAAAAACATCAAGTTACGTTTCTACGCAGCATGCTCTTTGCTCCTCCTCTCTGACGGGTAAATCATTTTATGCATACATTATATTCTGGATCATGTATGGATTATCTAAAAATGGTTGTTTCGTCAAAGTAATTTTTCAGGGTACATAGAACAGGAAAAATATTATTTCTCATTGGAATCCTCTCCAAGGAGAAATAATATTTTCCTGTTCTATGTACCCTGACAAATTATTTTGAAAAAGCGACCATTTTTAGATAATCCATACATGATCCAGAACATAATGTATGTCTACAATTATTTACCCGTTAGAGAGGAGGAGCAAAGAGCATGCTGCGTAGAACCGAAGAACATGACAGAAGAGCCCTCCAGACGAGTCTCGACCCAGAGTAGGTCGGCATCTACGCAATGGCCCCACTTGAGGGAAGATTGGAGGCTACTCACTGACGCCCTCTGTATCTCTGGAGGCACTAGAGGAACTAAGGTCTAAGTTACGGTCACGATACATAAATTCTTATTCTAGCTCGGAAATTTGATGTAATGTCAAATTGTAATGACGGTCATAATCCGAGCGATGGAGCGTAAAAATACAAATACAGTTCGGGAATGGTTGATTTTAATAAGAGCAAATAGAAACTTTGAACAAATACCTTTGCCTTATATATTAAATAAAAAATGTGTTGATTTTTCTGCTGACTATTTTAATGAACAATGCAGGTAAGCAGAGAGGATCGCAGGAGGGTTTTTTTTTCGGGGGGGGGGGGGGGGGCAATTATGATTTTTTTTTTTTTTTATTATTTGAATAAGGTGATTTCGGGAGAGGGCTAGCCCCGAGATTCCTCCTTCCGCACACGTTTCCGTACGTAATAGACTTTATCTTAGAGTTACAGGGTCTAACACAATACTTACAGTTCTGTGTTAATTTTGTCGAGCAAAGTTGAAAATCAACAACAATCCATTCTTTGACACTTCTTGTAAATCCAAGGCAACCAAGGTTGGCAAATTCACTGTGTTCCCCCTTATGAAGCTCATGAGGGGTTGATGGAAGTGATGCATAACTGGCCGATACCAGCTTTTCTGGTCATCAACTCTGTAGACAATGAGTTCATGGTTGCCATCTTGAATAACTGTCCCTTCATCGTCTATTAGTCGAAGAAAGGAAAAGCCAAATAGTTTGGGCTCGTACTTTTCTTTGGCTGAAAAAAAAATTTATTAAATTACCAAAGATATCAACACAAAAACATTTTTTCCCCTGGACCTGACTTAGGTCTATTTATGCCTAAAAACTGAACTATTTGTTTGTTTTAAAATTACTAGGTTATTAAGCCAGTATCCCATTTCCACAACTGTTGCCACTCTAAACCGTAAAAATGAATGCATCGAACAAATTAGCAAAATGTAACAACGCTTTTTATCCGCAAACATTCAAATATTATCACTCTATTGATTCCCTGAGGCAGCTATACCTTCAAACAGCGGCGTAATTTACTATGGGGCAGAAGGAGGGTTAACTGACCCTCCCAGACCTCGGTTTGCCTCCCCCCAGGCCCCAGTTTGCCCCCCCCAGCTGAAACTTAGTTTCTTCAAACCTCTTGTCAAAACTAAGACAGGCCTGCATAATTTAAGCATCCACAGAAACGGATCAGTTTTCTTTAGTATATATTTACCTTTATGGTACTATATCACTCATTTTTCAGTTTCACTGTCAGTTTCACTTGATTTTAAAAACTGGCTCCAACTCCCCCCCCCCCCCCCAGGACTTAGACAAAATTCCTCCACTGCCTTCAAAAAAAGGCTATACCTTCTTAAGCTGTTTTGCGCCATAATTTTCTAGCTTATTTTTGTTGTCTTCGACCCATGTTTCTTTTTTTTCATTTTTTCACCTGCTACAATCAGAAACTGTCTTAACCTACTATCTTAAACCCCAGATTATTTCTAATTTTTAAAGATATATATGGTTTCGTAAGTTCTCACTTAGCCAATTCTCATATTCCATTTCACTGCCCTAAACCGTTTCATTTTCGCAAATGCAGACACTGAAGTATATACCCTAGTAAATGTTCTTAGGGGTTCAAAGAGAAGCTATTAAGTGCGATTGGGAATGAATGTTGTGATACTGTTAGGTAGCTCGAAACATTCCTCAGAGTAAGTACGGATCACATTAAAACTACGGAGCATTATAGGCTAAGCTTTTCTTTGTATTTCGCCCATGTTGTGATATTTATTTATTGATAGCTGTTATGATTTTGCGAGTTGTCATGTCCAAATAAATAAATAAATATCATATATCCAAAAAATATCATACTCAACTAATTCACATATTTCTCAAAAATTAGATTTTCTAATAAACATAACAATAAAAGATATTCATTATTAATTGTAAAAATATTATCGGTTCAAAATCTATGCAATATTTAATGAAAAAATTAATGAAATAAATTATCATTTATTTTTAATGTTAGTTATAACATATTTGAATAGTAAAATTAAGTGAGTTTATAGGCCTAAATCTGTCTGAATATTTAAGTACTATAAAAAGGCTTAAATGCACTAAATTCTTATTCATTCCTAGAAAGAGGAAATATTTTTCATCTTGTCCTTGCTACAGTCGAACCACAAATACTTTACTGAACAAAAAAAGGTTCGAGAGAAGACTAAAAAAACAAATTTTTTATTATTGTTACTGATGTTTCTTTTTTAATTTTCTTCTGGATTATTGCCTGATCATATTTTTCTCATTCTAATCCTTTGCCATTACTGCTGTCCTTTTCATGAAAGAAATATTTTACTTTAGTATTCATTTTTTTAGGCCTTAAAAATCTTACCCCTTAATAGTTTTAAACTTGTTTCTGTAAAAAAAAAAATTCTATTATAGCTGCAACTACCTTTTTTTTAATTTTCGGACTGTTATTAGTCCAGTATATTTTTTTCTAATTCTGTTTGAAGACTGCTATTCTTTCATTCTAGTTAATATATTCTAAGACCACACTGACTATACATGAAGTATGACAAAACAGAAAAAAAATATAATAAAAAAAACGAGAAAACGAGGATAATATCAGCCAGTGGGCAGAAAAGAAGCGAAAAGGACAAAGGCAGATATTTTGGCAAGGACTTTCGCCAAGCCGTCTCTAGGGATATCAGGTCATCTGTCTTGACATCTGCCTGGTCATCTGGATATCTGTCTGGACATCAGGTCGTCTGTCTGGACATCTGTTTGGACATCAGGTCGTCTTTCTGGAAATCGGGACATCTGTCTGGACATCAGGTTGTCTGTCTGGACACATGGACATCTTTCTAGACATCTGGAAACCTGTCTGGACATCAGGTCGTCTTTCTAGACATCTATCTGGTCATCTGAACATCTGTCTGGACATCAGGTCGTCTTTTTGGACATCTTGACATCTGTCTGATCATCTGAATATCTTTCTGGACATCAGATCGTCTGTCTGGACATCTGTCTGGTCATCTGGACATCTCTCTGGACATTAGGTCGTCTGCTGGACATCTGGAAATCTGTCTGGAAATCAGGTCGTATGTCTGGACATCTGGACATCTGTCTGCAAATTAGGTCGTCTGTCTCGAAATCAGGACATCTTTCTGGACATCAGGCCAACTGTCTGGAAGACGCCTTGTTTCATACAGGCAAAATATACGCGTTGCTTTAGTTTTGTCTTTCCCTTCTACAGGCCGTAGTTCCGTTTGTTTTTTTTTCTCGTGTCTTCATTGTGAGATTTCTCTCTCTCTCTTGATTTTTGTCCTACTTTATTTTAGTCAATTTTACTTTTCCTTTTTATCTACCCATTGGTCCTGCAAATATTACTTTTTATTGGGTGCAAACTTCTTTTTCGAAACGGTCAACTTTTAGTTATTATTATTGTTACTTTTTCTTAACTTTCTTTCGGATTATTAGACCATTATATTTTCTTCATTCTAATTATCTTTCATTACTGCTATTATCTTCTCATACTAGTTCTTTTCTATTACTGTCATCTTTTCATTTTAGTTATTTTTACTTTTTCCTTCTCTTTATTGGAGTTGCAAATCTGACTTCTAATTACGTGTAAATTTCTGTTGAGTTGAACTATTTGGAAGTTATACGTGGTTTTTTTTTCCAAGTTCAACTGCTATCTATGCTTAATACGAGCAGGCAACCACAAATTAGAAAATGATGGCTATTTTTCTTTTATCGCTGTTTTTTTTTTCTATTGTTTTTTCTTAACTTTTAGAAAAAGCTTATTATTCTAATTAAAACTGCCATTGTGTTTCATGAGTCATTCTTATATAATTGGAACAAAAAGTCAAACTTTAGCCTAAAGAGCGAGGTATTGAGGAGGGGGGAACTCCCTCATATTCTCAATCATTTCTGTTCGTTTTTAAGTTTTAATGCTGCTCCTTACTTTCAGTTGAAAAAAACCTGTTTGTTCTATTTATCTCGAAGAAGGACCGGTTTTTCGATTTTTTTTTTTTTTTGCTTGACCGATTAAACTATATGCAGACTGGAAGATTCCACTCCCCTTCCCGTGATGTACCACTGATATTACTTCTAGAATTCTAACGAAATCATTCTAACGATATTACAGATATTCTGCAACACTAAAATTCTAAAGAAATTCTAAAATTCTAAACAATTATTTATAGTTTTAATTTTAAGTCTCTAACCGTCTGCTGGAAAAAAATGTTTGGATTTTGTTTATACAATTATCCCTTCCAGGACTTCCCAAGAACTTCCCTAAATACACTCCTGATCATGAGCATTTTTCTTGTTTATACTCAAGCTCTGCCATTTCACATCAAATCGTTTTTTCTCTGTGGGAATAATAGTCGTTCTTTTGTTCACGGCTTTCTTTTTCTTCCGCTTTCTTTTTCTTCCACTTTCTTTTAATATTTATTTCACTATCTTGACGGCTAAATTAGTTTCTATAGCTTCCTTAGAAGCGTATGAATTATTTTTTTTTTTGGGGGGGGGGCAGGGAGGAGGGAAGTAATTTAAAGTTTAATGACTGTCGCCGGCTGAAAAAAAAAGAATTCACGTTCCAGATCAAATCAAATAAAAACATGAACAATAAACATAAAGTCACTCTGAAACCAGCAAGATTAAGAAAAACGAATAGTATATAATTAATAACAAGAAAAAATTATTGAATTGGAAAAATATCTATAGAACTCAATACACGAAAGAAAAAAACTACAGCACCAATGCACCAGCACCAAAAACTACAGCACCAGCACAAAACTGGTGATACCAATTTTAAGGTCGGATACGGGTCTCGAGACCATAAAAAGTGGGATTTCCACAATTGTTTATTTCTGACATTGAGATTCCCCCAATCCTATCCTCCCTATGCATGCAGGCTAGTTGAAGCACCAGTGTGAAAATACTGTTGCATGTTATAAAATAGTGTTCAGATGCTGTTCTCGTATTCCGGTGTTTTATATGGTGTTCTGAATGCTGGAAAACAGCATGACTGTCAGCTATGGGTTTTTGTATTTTGAGTGTTTAAATACGTAGTCCCCTGATTACTTCTGGAATATGTTTTCCCGAAATACTGTTTAACACGAATATGTTACTAGAAATGTTGACCATCTCGTACGCAATTCAAGCGTGGAATGGTCTCGGTTTTCTATTATTCTATTATGTCCTAACACTGTCAGCATTAAAGAGTGGCTGGAAACTTAATTTTCTTTAAACGAAGGTCAAAACAAAATTTATTGAAAAAGACACTTGAATTTCGTGTGTTTTTTGGGAGAGGGTGTGGGGAGGGGGGAATGTGGGTAAGTTTGTAACGATGATTGATTTTTTGTTCCCTAAAGTTTTTAATTATTCACCTTTTTTACCTTTTTAATTACGTTTTCTCTTTCCAACAAATAGTAAGTAATTTTTTATTTTAAGTTAGAAGGTGGTTAAAAGATACAGTCACCTACAGGACTTATGTATTTTATGTGGATGTTTAGATTTTAATAGCACTTAATACTCTCCGTAATCATTGTATTGCATAGAAACGCATTCAATATTAAAAGAACATCGCTAGGCACAAATAAGTCAGCTAATTTCGGTTTTTGAAATTTTTAGTTCGTATTTATTCATTATGACAATTCGAATAGGGATAAATCCTTTTATTAGACAGTGAAAAATAAATCAAAATATATGCTGGATATTTCAATCACATATACAGTGATCGTCATCAGTATTTCAGCTGATGACAATCACTGTATATATGATCAAAATAACCAGTATATTTTTTATTGTTTTTATTCACTGTTTAACAAAAGGATTTATCCCTATTCGAGCTATTATTTATCGTCATGGAAAGGCAGTTTGATCTTCGATATTACCTATATAGTATTCTATTATGTCACAACACTGTCAACATCAAAAAGTAACTAGCATACAAGGAATGAAAACAATATACTTACAACTACAGTACTTGAAATCAAATCGTAGATGAATGCCAGGTATCATGCAAATAGGGACATTAAGCTTGATCATTTCATTCCAAACTGGGGTGCAAACGTGATGTAAGGTTAAAGAAGAGAAGGAAGCACAGAAATAGCCCACAGCATGACTTATGGAATCCTAAAATAATAGTGCAATACAAATACGAAATATTGACCAATGTTTTAAAGGGTGAAGCACTCTTTGACGACAGTCGATAACTTCTGGCCAGTTGCCAATGAAAAACTGACGAAACCCTATAAATTGTACCCAACCCTAAAACACCCTACAATACAAAACCCTACAATGTTCTAGTAACAGTAAATGTACCTTCGACCATTAAATTTTGTAGACTTAAACTTTTAGTCAAATCTAAGTCAAAACTAGTCAGACCGGTTTATTTAGTAAAAAATTCTTAAGCATTTATTGTAGGCTACAATGAGAAAATTACGTTTAACCTATCCATATAATCACATTTCGGTAGAAGGATTCGACAGTGATTGGCAAAGATAGCCAGCAAAAACCCTCAAATTATATAAGAACTGTGTGTGTACCTAGAATTTTCCTCCTATAAGGCCTATCCTTGTCAGTTGTATGTCTTGTTAGCGTATCGTGAAAGATCACCTCACGGGATTTCACCATTTTTTCCTCGTATGCTTCACTGGCATGGGACGTATCGAGCAAACCCTCTAAGCCACTTTGCTGAGAACACAATAGCTTATTCAACCTTTTAAAAGAACGAAACCCTCAACGACGAAATCCCCCTCGATCTCTTGAAGCAGGTCTCTTGATATTCATGAAGAGTCTGGTAGGTCGATGGCTGACTCAAATGCATCAAAAATAAAGAGCCTGTGATGTCATCCCTACTGCATCTTTAAGAATGAAGTCATCAAATGCGCTGATGAACTGCATCTTGGAATCACCCAAGATGCCTAATTAAATCATAATACTGCATCACCCGATCTTTCTTGAAACAGCCTTCTCAATTTAATCACGGCTACATTAGAAGGCAGGGCTAATTCCTGAAACAACTTGCCCTTTAAGATAAGGACTAATGCAGCGTCAGGGAAAAATCGCTTCACATCTTTCTGAGAAGCTTTCATCATCGTGTACAGATCGTACACGACAAACACGCCGGTGCACAGCCTGGTGTGATTAACAGAAGGAGGGAAACAAATATAACAGAGCACTTGAACAACCATCTTGTTTAATTAGGTTTATATATCTTGTTTAATTTGGTTTACACATCTTACTTAATTTGGTTTACGAATCTTGTCTAATTTGATTTACAAATTTGTTTAATTTGGTTTACACATCTTGTTTAACGACGTTTTTTTCGAGGATGAACACCCATCAGACACTTTTGCAATAAGGAGGTTGTTTCAACCAGATCATAATTGAATCCATCAAGCAAACTTTCAACAGATGATTAAGTTCTAGTGATTGAAGGGGTTACTACATTAGCCACGTTTTAGACACTCACTTCGTAAAGTATATTACAAAAAAGGGGAGAATGTGCACCTTGGCAAAAAATGGCACCATATTGCAAAACAAAAGCATATATTCTTTCAATTTTATTTTGCCACTACTGATAGATATTATTGTTCCCTTTTTTAGAAGTTTAATTTCATTTCCAATTCTCCCCCCCCCCCCCCCCCAAAACATTAAGAATCTTAGACTGCCTTATGAACGAAATCCTGAGTTTACCGCTTCTTTGCCAACAAAATACGTGCGTCTGTAGCTTTTTCGGTTCAGCCCATTTGGAGAACACAAAGTTCTCATTTTGCTCGTGTTACAGCGCTAGCAGAGGATAACTCCTTGCGACTGAGATTAGTCGCTTGCAACACTGGTGGCTTTAAAGAGTAAAGAACATAACTACTGCCTAAGTTACTAGAGATTCGCAAACATCGAAAAAAATTATACCAAGAGGTCTCAAATTTCTATTCCGTTAAAAAAAAAATTAATTCTTCTAACAAAAAACAGCCATTTTTTATAATAATGTATGGATGAAATTACAGCTTTGATTAATCTTGCATTTACTTGTATTTTCATGAATAATGAAAATGACGAGAATTACGAAATGACGACAATGACGAAATGACGAGAAAAAACAAAACGTGCCTTGTCCAAAAAGACAAGAGAGCCTATATTTTGAGCCCAAGCTATGCAAGGATATAAAAGGATATATTTTAGATCGGATATGCAAATAAAAAGAAAACGCAAAATAGCTGATAAAAATTGCTTTTTCTAATTAATTTCTGACCGTTTTCAATTCATGCAAGAAAGTAAATGATCTGAATAAGCTAGGGTTAATGATGGGCAGTCCCCCTCCCCCCACATATAGAGTAATTTCTGTTCATTTTAAGTTTTAGTGCTATTCCTTACTTTCAGTTGAAAAAACTTCAACTGGTGAAGTTTTAAATATTAAATTCATGTAACCATTAAATTAACTACTAAATTCAAGAATATAAGACGGATAAACAGCTATAGCCTTCATGTTAGGTTGAGCAGAGCCAAGATTTTCTCGTACCTCAAAAAATTAGGTCAGCTCTAAGGTTATCAGTTGCATGAGATGTTAAAGAATTTTTTTTGATTGCATGCACCGTTGTCTTACGGGATATTCCTACGAGAAAGTGATTTTATGCTTTAGCAGTCCCAATGGGCCCCCACTCAGCTCCAAAGGAGGATACGAGGACTCCTTCTAAAGAGTTTGTATACCAAGGCACTTTAAACAGCACAAGAATTTGAATATTTGGGACAAGAATTTTTCTTGTCCCAAAAAATTCTTTTTTGGGACAAGAATTTTTATGTTTGATAAAGCACGTTTTTGAATGATTAGACCTCCCCCTCCCATTAAATACCTTATCATTACAACTATATATTGCATTGCATGTAGCCATAGCTGATCAATTTTTAACTATTATTTTTGAACAAAATCATTTTAACTGAAATATTGGACATGAGGAAATAAAAGAGAATTGAAAAAAAAAAGACCAAAACACGCTATTTTATGCTTTTCAAATATAGATCCAGCCTCTCCCTGCTCCGTCTCTAAAAATTCTTCCTCCCCGGAAGTTTCTGCACCAAAAAAAAAAAAAATTATAATAAGCATGATATCCCCCTTCCCCCCCCCCCCCAAAAAAAAAAAACAAAAAAGATCTTCTAATCCCACTTTACAATTTCGACTTGTACATATCTGATTTTTCATTTTTAATCAACTAAACATTACCTGACAATTTTATTATTTTTTGTCTAGTTTCACTAACATCTAAGCATATGAAATTTAAATTCATCTCTTTGGAAAAATAGATGAATCAGAAAAAAACATATGGAAATTATTATGAAAAGCGAGAAAATCTTGTAATTAGGGGGAGGGGGTCGTATCACGAAGCTATTTTCCCTAAAAGACCAAAATACACACGAAATACAACATTTTATAAAATACGAACAAAATGATGCTTGGCCAGGGAAGGATCCAGGATTTTTTTAGGGGGGGGGGCAAAATAGGTTGATCCGAAAAAAAATTTTAGGGGGGTGGGGAAAATAGGTTGATTCGATAAACTTACGTTAGGAGCAAGTTTAATTAACGCAAACTTGAGTTAATTAAGTAAATTACACTACTTTGGACTACGCTAGGGGGGCGCCCCCCTGGATCCGCCACTGTGCTTGGCTGGCAAAAAAATAATAGCACAGCCCTCATCACATATTTTTAAGCAAACCTCCATAAACTGACTCTTTAATAGCTTTTTTTATGACATTTTTCACCTTTTTCCTGTCCCTTTTAGAAGATTTTTCAAACAAGAAAAATCACTTGATTAGCTTTTTCGCCTGCGAAAAAAAGAAAAAAAATACCTTAAGTATTTGTCCATCTCCTGAAATAAGCTTAATGTCCACTTCTATATTTCTTCCAGCAGTTTTTCCCCCACGGTCAAATTCTCCACGGATTAAGTGTACATATATATCATTGCGGACATCTCCTGGCATTATAATATCCGGAAACCCCAACTTCCGCACCAGAACACTCTTGCTTAAAAACAGCTGTTGCTCCATTGATGATGAACTATTATTACAAGAAATAAAATTCAACTGCAGAACAATACCTAAAAGGATAAGGAATTCAAAACGTAAAGCCAGTTAATTAATTAATTAAATGCATAACTGCATTAAGAAAAACTTTTTCGCATACTGAACAATGTTCTGCGTTACGCAGGTACCGATCGCCTGATTCAATGCTTTCGGCCGTGGTGCAGTGCGTGGTTGGGGGCAAATCACCCGACACTTCCCGTTTTTTCAAGGTATTTTCCCGTTTATTTTTCAAGGTACCCATTTAGAGCTGGGTCAACTGTGGCTGAGCTTACAGAGTCACACCAATGACCCTCGTTCCAAACAAATTCCAGTGACGCCAGGACTCGAACCCCTGACCTCAGGATGCCAAGTCTGGAGCGTTAATCACTCGGCTATGCATAACTGCATATTAATAAATATTAACTAATTAATTGATTACTTAATTAATTTATCAATTAATCAATTAATAATTATTATAAAGGTATCGGATTTTTTCCCCGCGACATATCAAAAATGATGGCAATGGAATTGCAAGGACTAGAATGACTCAAAATAAAACCAAAAAATTTGCTATTCTAATGATTGAATTCGTCCAATAGAATAATTTGAAATAGGATAGATATGATTAAAAGTATAATTAAAAAGGAATAAAATCAATAATAAAATTAATTTAAAATATATAAAAAAATATAAACAATTAAAATATATAAATATATAATTTTAAAAATATAAAATTAAAAATACGATACTCTAATGAATAAACTCGTCCAATAGAATGAATGTGCTTTAAAATAGAATAAATATGATTAAACATATAATTACAAGTACTAAAACGAATAACAAAAATTATTTAAAGATATATAAAAATATGTAAACAATTAAAATTTATAAATACATAATTTTAAAAATATAAAATTAAAAATACGATACTCTAATGAATAAACTCGTCCAATAGAATGAATGTGCTTTAAAATAGAATAAATATGATTAAACATATAATTACAAGTACTAAAACGAATAACAAAAATTAATTTAAAGATGTATAAAAAAATATGTAAACAATTAAAATTTATAAATACATAATTTTAAAAATATAAAATTAAAAATTTTATATTTTAATGAATGAGCTCGTCCAATAGAATGAATATACTTAGAAATAGAATAAATATTATTTAAAATATAATTACAAGGACTAAAACGAATAATAATAACTATCTTAAAATACATATATATATTATATTGAACGAGTAGTACTAGAAATACTGATGCTAGACTGATACTGGAAAAATGCATATGGAGTCGTTTTCAATATAATCGAGATCCCAAGCTTTTTTAAGTTTTTCATGATATACATCCAAACAGTATGGGTAACTTATGTGAGTATGAACTGGCACTAATGTCGACAAAAAAAAAACTAGCGATGCCATCTAGCGCTTGGCGATATGGCATTTTTTTCATTTTAATAATAAGAATAATTAATCTGATTAGTGTAATTGTTAAAATTAGGGTAGTAATAAGTGTCTCATCTCAGTTCCTGATAGAAAAATAGGTGCTCTTTTATTAAACGCATTCTTTTATATACGGCGATGCATACCAGTCACGAAATAGACCAAGACGCGTGATGAAACAGCTTTACAATGCCTTCTGGGATATAAACAAAGGCAAAACTGTATTTAAATTGTTGATTTTTGGGGTTTAGGGGGGAGGGAGGAGATACCAAGGTTAGGTTAGGTTACGTATTTAATATATGGTATGCTAAGCCCAACCCCCACCCCCCCCCCCCCTAATGTGCAAATATATGGCCCAAATTTGTTTCTAAACTATTATATATTTATCCTATTTTATTTTATTTCATTAATATTAACCAAACTAGCACTATATAAAAGAGTCCGTTTAATAGAAGAGTACCGAAAAATAATTACAAAGCTTGAAAAAAATGCCCAAGTGTCACCGGACAGTAGATGGCGTTGATAGTTTTTTTTGTTTACGCCAGCGCCAGTTTCCACTCTTACAAGTTAACATCGTTGTGTAAGTTTCTGCTTAACTAATTCAAACAATCAAATTCATTTTCGCTGTTCTTGGTATTTAAATGTCACAAACAGAAAATTATTCATCGGATAACTACTACTTTGCCAGGTGGAGCCTCCTGAAAACCTTCCGGGGTCTTCTGGGTTCAGATGAAAATGCTAAGGTATTAAGAAAAACCAAATGTATAGTGCGAAAAGAAACTTTATATTTTGAAAACGACTTAATTAAGTCAAATTGAAGATTCAATCACATTTAGCTCCACTCCCAGTTGTGCCCGCCCTCCCCCTGTATCCCCTGTATTTTAATAGATCCGAGTTTGTTTTTCTATTTAAAAGCAGTCCTGACTAGTAAGACAAGAATTATTTTGAGTTCTACTCAATATTGAGAAAAAAGCAAAAATTTATACCCTGACTGTTGCTGCTAGAAAGAGGGCTGAATTTGCTATTCTGCTTTCTGATGAGATATTCATGAAGCTGACTAAAATCACGGTCATCGCACTGATACAACCTGAAAAATCTCTTAATTTTAGAACAAGAAATATCTTTCAGAGTAAGGAAAAATATTTTAACATTAGAACGAGGAATATTTACAATTATGACGAGGAATAAACACTACGAAACTATTATATGCAAAATTCTGGAAAGAGTCGAACTTTTCTTCTATACCAGCATTTCAGATTTTACATCGGCCAGTGAAAAAAAGCCATAATACGAATACATATTCAATTTCCTTCTTCTTCTGTTCCGCTACAGTTGAAAATGATATATGTATATGTTTGGTGAAAGACTTAAATCTGATAAATATCAAAATTCACCGGTGAATGTCCAAAATTCCTTTTTCTCTGGTTGGATTCAATCAGCTTTTCCAGTAAGCTTTGTAAGTCTTATGCAAGGTTTGATAGTAAAACTTAAAATTAGGTTAGGTTAAATTAGGCTATAAATCTCAGAAATGGGTTAAAAACCCAACCTAACCTGTCACCAACAAACCTTGCATAAAACTGAAAAAGCTGACTGGCAAAGCTGACTAAATCGAAGGAGAAAAAAAAGGAATTTCGGACATTCACGGGTGAATGTCGACATTCAACAATTTCGGTCTTTCCAAGTAACACATATATGTTACTGTGAGCCAAGCTTCGGGTTATGTAGTCAGCGCGGGTATATGTATATGTAGCGGTTTATAGTTACTTGTTATTATTTTTCGATATATTAATTTTTACTTAAATTTTGGACCAGGCCTTGCAAACTTTTTAACTTAAATCCATGCATTCGTCTATCAATAAAAAAAACAGTTATTAATATACCATCTGCCCACCCAAAAAAAAAAAATTTCATATCATAAATACAACTCACCGCGTTATCTAATGTCAATAAAATAGTAGAATTAACACTTTTTACACCCAGATATTTGCTCTAAAATAGAATAACGATAGCTAGAACTGTAGATGCGTCTATTTTAACCAAGGCCGTATCCAGGGGGGGGGGGGGTTACCCGGTTTGAACCCCCCCCCCCGAAATTTTTGACCGAGTCGAAAATAAGTCGAAAATTAGTAAAATCTAGGTAAAAATCAGCATAATTAGTCGAAAACTGAGTCAAAAATAGTAACCCCCCCCCCCGAAAAAGTCAAAAATTAGTAACCCCCCCCCCCCGAAAAAAATTCTGGATCCGCCCTGTTAAATTTTTAACGTTAGTATGATAACTGTTCTGTAAATTGAAAAAAAAGCTCTTAATATAAAAACAGATATTTTGAAAAATAAAGATATTAAAAAATTTAAAATATTTAACCAGATAAATAAAAATAAGGATATTTAGCAAAATAAAGAAATAGAAAATAAAGCCGGAAAAGCGGATATTTTAATTCAACCCACTTCTATTTAACCGAAGTCACCGAGAGGACGAGGGTTCGAATCCTAGTGTACCCAATTATTGTACTCTCGTATTGATTTCAATGCCGCATTCTTTACATTTTTTTACCTTTACATGCCAGCGCAAAAATATATATATTTGGTATCATGCGATGGGGGATCTCCTCCCTGACATTGGCCACATCTGTCCTGGAAATATTGTTAAATTCTGACACAAAAGTTCATGTTTTCGAGAACCCGCCCCCCCCCCCCCACTCAAGTAGACATCCTCTGAATTTCTTGAGCTTAAGTAACTTCAAAAAAAACGTTGATAAAGTAAGGTTTATAAAAATCTTCATGTAGCCTATGGGAAAAAAAACGTTTTAATTTTTCTAGGGGGGAGGGGGATCCCACAATTTTAGATTGGTACGCATGGCACTACTACAAGTGACAGAGACAAAATATAAATAAATTAATATAATTAATTAATATATGAATTAATATTATATTAATTAATATTAATTATATGAATTAATTAATATTAATCATATTAATTAATAAATCAATAAAAATATAAATAATAAAAAATCCCATAAATAAATAAAAGTAAGGAGTTGGGTATTTTAAAAAGATTTGACCGAAATAAAGAAAACTTTGGTGCGGATGCCTGTTGGCACGCGTAACTACTAAATGTCTCAGTGAAAGCAAATAATACTCTCAGAAAAATAAGAATAAAGAGTAGGCAACTAAAACAAGATTTAATAGGGATAAGAAAAAAAATTGTCGAAATATTTAAAATTTCCAGCAAAACCTTACCTGAGGATTAGCTCTTTCCCATCGCCATCAATCGACTCGAAGCCAGTGTAAGCATCTTGTAAACCTGTGACGGCACAACCATACGGGCGTCGATATACGTACTGAGGAGATCTCTTACACGAATCAGTATATACAATCCGACCACATCGAATTACATAAATGACTAGATATAAATCACGGAGATTGTCTTGCTTGCATATGTCCTAAAAGGGGTCAGATTAAGATTAACATATCCATAAATCAATTCAACAAATGTTAATTGAGATATTGGGGGGGGGGGGGGCTGAACGTGAGGAAGGGGGTCAGAAACCCAAACAGTGCATTCTCTCGACAATATGTTTCAAATTTTCATGGATTGTCATTCATAGAAGCCTTTGCGACAAGCAGTTAGGATGTTTCTAGCTGTGTCAATGGACTGATCCCAGGAAACCGGCCGCGTAAAAAGACTGTTTCAGCCACATTTATGTTCTGACTCCAGCAATAGACTGATCCTAGAAAACAAGACTTGGGAGGTTGCCAAATTCATATTTTATTAAAATAATATTTTATCATGTTTACAGGCTGCAACAGACTGTTCCTGGAACATAAGACTTAGGGCAACTAATTAATTTTACAAAATAATATCATTTAATAGCAGCAAAAGGATGAGCTAGATCCAAAATAAATCTATTTAACGAGTGTATTTGAGAACAAAGATACGATAGCTGCTACGTCACAGCATGATCAAAACTGGTAACTGATTCGAATAAATTATCTCACGAACAGGGCAGTATTCAGGGGGAGGTAGGGGTTTTGACCAACCCCTCCCCCCCCCCCCCCCCCCCCCCCCCCCCCCCCGAAATGTTTTTCCGACTCGAAAAACATAACAAAAATGTTATATAAACTATTTTGTATGCGTTTTTTGAAGGTTTTTTTATGTCCCGCCCCAGAAAAAAAACATTTTTCAAATCCCCCCCCCCGGAAAAAAAATCCTGGATATGGCCATGCTCACGGATTTACCTATTTTATGTAAAAAGAAAGACAAACCACAAAATACAGAGCCTGGAAAAAAAGTCCAGAAAAACCCATTTCTTTCCAACAGACCCCTCCCTTTCATTAGAAAAACTTCTCTTATTACGGACAATAGAAAAATAATAATAGCAATTTATATAAGACAAAGAATACATCATTAAAGGCCCCAACTTTTCTAACGGGGCATCTAAACCCATCCCTCTCAAGACAGTCCTAAACTTGTAATTTTTTCTTTTAACACTAGAGTTTGGGGTTTCTGAGTTTCCAGGCACTAGCAACAGCGATGTAACAACTGTTTTTAAACAAAAAGGAAACGGTTGGAACTCTTCCAAGAAGCGCCGGTAAAAGTACTCAAGGGTTCCCTATGTAATTTCGTCATGTTATTTTCTGCTCACCTACGAGTTTTGCTATCAAAAAGATAAAAAATTTGAATTTGAAAAAGTATCATCTTTTTCTAAAAAAAGATAATTTTGCTATCATTCCATAGTTGTGATTCAGCTCTATCCATCTACCAAATTAAATTTTTTTTAATTCCGTTTACCTGTTTTTTAGATTTAAAATTTACGCAAATTGAGATAGAAAAAACGGGTTTAATTTAATTAAAACATTGGAAGAAAATTAAAGACAAAACCAAATAACAACAAAATTTAAATAATAAAAAAACCCGAATATTTCGACTCCACGTCCGGGAGCCCAGTCAGATTGGCAAATCAGACTTGGCTTTGGCAATCTGACCTTAAAGAGGAGAAATATATGTAGTATATGTAGTGACGTATACTTGTCGGTGATTAGTCAGACAATTACAGTTCTTGCAGTTCTGGAAGTGTTTTAAATTTTTTTTTTTTTTTTTTTTTGTTGTTTTCCTTAGATGAGTTAATTTTAAAAAATTGTTTCTTTTACTTCAATTTTTTTTCCATTGAAAAAGGCTCCAGATGTGGAGTCAAAATATTCGGAGTCTTTTTATTACTTAAAGTTTTGTTCTTGCCTTTTTTTTATCTTTTGTTTTGTTCCACTGCTTAGTTTAAAAATTGAAACCGTTTTTTTTCTCTCTCAATTTTTGTAAACGGAAAAGCAATGTGGTCTAAGAAATTTTTTAGAGTGGAAATACGTTGAATATTAGTTGGACATTGTTGAAAAATGGACAGTTTTCCTATTTTTTTTAACACATTTAGATTCTTTTCCAAGAAGACATCTAAGTAATATCATAATTCTGGCTTGGTGAAGGGATAGATCCGAGACTAATAAGGCTTGTCGCAAAATCACTTTTTTCATAAAATAGACTTTTTCTTAAATAGATCATTTCATTGGATCAGTATGCAACTATTTTCTTGGCTTTATAGATAGAGCTGGTCGTAATTTAGGATGAGTAAAAGTAATTGGATTAACGACGATTCTTGACTACTATGGTCCCTCCTTCAACCCTGTAGTGTATTGCTACAGCTGGGTTCAATCTCTGGGTCCCGTATTAGAAAGCTAAGGAAGTCGCAATTTTTGCATAACGTTTTTGTTTTTATTTGAATAGTTTTGCCACTGTCTGATGCAGCATCGTTATTAAGATTCGATAGATTTCATTAATAAATTTTGTAGATGGCATTACTGCAAAAAAAGAACATATGCCTGGAATAGTGCAACATATGTAGATGGTTTTTTATTTTATATTTTGTAAACAAATAGAAATGGAATATTTCTTCTATTTTTTAATTTTTTAGCTTCTGCTCGAAACCTACATATCAGTATCGAGTTCATTTTTGGTTCGCTTTCTTTTTTGTACATCGTATATTTTATAAATTTTGCGTATATTTCTTCTTTCGTAATACATCTTTTCAAGTATAGTTCATTCCTGTTTAGGATTGAAATTTATTTCTGAGACCGGTGCAAAATTGATTAAAATAAAGAAAAAACTCTCTGTTTATTCAATGGTTGGTGTATTTTGGATAGGTATTCAAATAATTATTTTTTATATAT
This sequence comes from Artemia sinica, assembly GCA_027921565.1. Lineage (NCBI taxonomy): Eukaryota > Metazoa > Arthropoda > Branchiopoda > Anostraca > Artemiidae > Artemia > Artemia sinica. Next base: position 9,405,532 of record CM051268.1, on the reverse strand, counting down.
AATAAGCAGTGGACTTCAGAGAAATCTAATTTCAATCAGGCATCATATTTTCTGGTATAGAAGGCGATGTTATATAGATGACAGGATAGGCGACGCCATATATCATAGATGACGCGTACCAGCCTTTGCCAACCAATATTTTGCTAGCAAAACGCCAGTTGTCGTTGTTTGTGAGCTGTTTATTTTACCTCCCTTTGCTCGCCATGCTTAGTGCCTTCGTCTTTGCATAAAACTTCAATGGTACGGAACAGATAAAGTCTTTTAAAATGATAATAAGATTATTTAAATTTGTAATTAAAATCACAAAAAGCACGAATCTACTCTGCCTCAGGAGCTAAGGTTATACTGTACTCGTCGGAGATTTGGTCGACGGCTTAGACGTAGATGACAAAAGTAGATGCTGTTCACAGATGACGAAAATACCCACGATTAATTTGCACCGCCTATACATCTTTAATGCTTACGGCACATTTGGCACAGATAAACATTTGCACAGGTATATATGAGGACGGTAAGAGCGTCGGTAAGGACGGTAAGGTTGTCTTCTGAGAAAAATAGGTACTTGTGCATATAGCTAAACCAGCGCTATACACGAAAGAAGTCAAGTTGGTTAATGCTAATGAAATAAAATAGGATGAATATATAATAGTTTAGAAACAAATTTGGGCTATATATTTGCACATTAGAGGGGGTGGGGGTAAGCATAGTATATATTAAATAAGTAACCTAACCTAGGTACCTCCCCCCCCCCCCTATACCCCAAAAACAATCGTTTAAATATTGTAAACAAATGAAAAACCACACGCTTTGCCATAAATTTATCTAGCAAATACCCGTTTGTCTGCTTTCGTGTCTGGTTTCCTTGTACAGTCTATAGCGCTGGTTTAGTTGTAATGCACATGTACCGAAAAATATTCCACAAACCCCAAATCAGCCACCTTACGGAAGCACGAATATGCTCTGCCTAAATAGCTAACGTTATGCAGCATTCCTTAGAGACTTGGCTCATGACTTAGACGGAGATGATAAAGGTGGGTCCAAACGAAACATCTGCGCAAAAAGAACGTCTTAGATGGTTTGGCAGGGAATAGAACATGGAGATCTTCTGATCCTTTTAATTACAGCATCTGAGCAACTCCAGTATCGCTCTTTGTGTTGGTATGGTCACCTACTCCGCCTGCCTACTTAACACCTGCGCGACTCATTTTCAACCCTGATTCAACTATGAACGGCTGGAAACGCTTCAGAGATAGACCAAACACAAAATGGGCGGGGGGTAATCCGGGGTCGACTAACTTCCTGGAGCGATGACCCCAAAAAAGCACCACCCATCGATCAGGACAGACCACTCTGAAGACAACAAACGGGACTGATGACTGGTTCCCTCTAGGCTGGTTAAAGGAGCTTTAATTCAGGTAAGCCAATTCATTATAAAGCTTACTTTCCGTACAAAAAGATAGAAACGTTAGTTTTAAATGAGGCGTACACCAGAGATCTAATGTCAAAGCCAATCAATAAAAAATTACCGTAAAAACTGCAGAGCAAGTTGACTGGCCATCTAGATAGCTGGAAAATGACACATCCTTGGAAATTTTGACTAGAAACCGCTCGCTAGAAAAAGAAGTCAGGTTTAGAAAAAAAGCTGGCAACAGACCTTTACGCTAGTCCTATTCAATTTTAGGGCGGCCCTGGCACCGGCACCGAGCGCCAATAGTATTTCCACAAAAAAAATCAAAAACAAGCTTCTTCTATTTAAAGATTAGACTTTTAAAGACGAGATAAAAATAGAATTTAAAGAGTTATAAGTCAATGCAAAACTTATATTTGAACCAAAATCGAATGTGAAACTTTTCTCCAAGTCAGCTACGAAACATTGGTTTTCAAAATGTCCAAAAATCTTTTGACAAAAAAATTAATATAGACGTTCAACACCAAACTCGGACCAAATTGGAATACCAGTACCTTACTCTGACGATTTTTATTAAAATCATTAATAGGGGGCTCAGAAATAATGTGACAATGGCTCAATCAATAATGACAATTGCTCAATTAGTAATGACAATGGCTCAATCAATAATGTGACAAAATTTGATTGAGCCATTAAACCATTTTTCTAATTCAAAATTCTTGCAAGATTTGAAACCAAAATCCAAAATACAAACGACATCGTTGCCGCCCGCACAATTCTCTTGATATTATTGAGGTATACAATTAGAATGCACAGTTCAAAATAAATCAGAAATGAATATGAAAAGCTAATTTTATTATAATAATTAATAAAAGAATTACAGGTTCGTTTCACTTTATTTTATTATTATTTTTAGGTAATGTGCTAACAGCCTACCAGCAAAAAGAAAATTTAGACCAAAGAGTATCGATAGCTTACAAGAGTAAAAAGTGGCGTAGTGTTGACAAAAAAGGTCAACGCTATCTGACATTCAGCATTTCTTGGAATTTTTCAGTATAATAATAAGATTAAATGAGGGCAATTAGTGTAATTGACGGGATTATTGTAGCATCTCAAATTCTGATCTCAAATTTGGATCTGATCTCAAACTCTGAGAAAAATCTAATGATTTTTTTTTTGTCGACGCTGGTGCCAGTTTTTCATTTTTTTTTTTAATAACCAATATTACGAATTACCAATAACAATCTTAACAATTACCTTGATTTTGAATTAATTAAGCATAGTTTGACTTGCAATTTACTTAAATTCTAGTAGTATACACTCTTAAAAGGGACACACTACATGTTCTGAAAGTTTACAACTTCAATCAGGGGCATCAATTCACTAAAATATAGGGGCTGAGGGAATTTTTTCAAGTTTTTTTTTTTTTAAATTCAGATACGTATAAAAATAATTCTCAAAATTTAGGGGGGGGGGGTATTACATTTTTGTTGTTTTCAATGAGAATACCAAAAAAGGTATTTTTAAAATATAGGGGAGAGGGGACAATAGAAGGGCAATTTCCATCTTTGGACAATTGCCCCGAAGTCCATATCATCAGGAAACCATTCAATGGCACCACAAAAAAAAAAAAATATAGAAGCTATAGCGTTTAGCTAGTAAAAAAAAAAAAAAAAAAAAAAAAAAAAAAAAAAAAAAAAAAAAAAAAAAAAAGAAGTGTTTTAGGGAGCTAGGCAGCACGTCGACAGGAGTGCCAGTGAAAAGGAGACATACAAGTAAAAATAATATACCCTATAATTTCCTTACAATATTATATAATTACTTGATTCTAAGAATATTGTTTAACAGCTTGAGAAAGCGATCATACCATCCTCGTTTCCTGGTTTTCCATTGTGTTCGTTTGGTTCGTTTTGGTCCCTTGGAACGTTTTGGGTTCGTTTTAGAACTTGGAAGATTATATATTTTTCAGATTGATCTTTATTTCTTCCTGCATTGGAAGAACTAAAGGTAGTTTAGGATAAGGTTAGGACAAGGTAGGGTCATGGGTGGCTTGGATTAAATTTTACCCGTTTAAAAAATACCGGCGTGTATGCACCATACATCCATTTTTCATTACTTGATTTCTCTAGGCTTAAAGAAAGGCATTATAGTGGCCAAAAATTAACTCGGAAGTAACCTTGAAGAAAAAAAAAAACAAACCATTGTATTAGATTGGTCTGCTTTCCAGTAAGAAGCAACCAGAAGGCCTATTATTCTGAAGCATCATTTTCGGACACTGACTACAATGCAGCAATTTCAGCTTGGGGGGAGGGCATTTTCCTCCTATATTTTAGCCGTTACATAGTTTTTTTTAAAAAATACATTATTTTATTTTTCATTAAAAAATGTCCTTTTTTGTATTTTCATTAGAAAAACAAAATTGTCTTCCCTAGATCTTGAAAATTAAATTTTGCCCCCCACCCGTCACATTCTCGTAAATTGACACCACCATTAAAGTCGCGAGGGGATTACATGGAAAATACACCGAAAAATAGCACCAGGCTACATAGTATGTTGCAGAAGTATGTTCCTGTCAGCGAGGTCATCAGCGTGATGTCCATGGCCGCAGGTTAGCTTAAACACCTTCTTCCAATTGTTTTCAAATGATTATCATCAATCCAGACTAAAAGATTATCTGAAATATTAGGCTAGTATATTAATTTGAAAGAATTTTTATAATTAATTTGAAAGAATTTATAATTAATTTTTATAATTAATTTGAAAGAATTTTATATTTAATTTTTATAATTAATTTAAAAGAAATTCTGACTAACTTGTTTTTAATAACGCTACTTATTCGGCTGCATAAGCATATTTGGCGCTGCACACTAAACTGAAATTGTATGCATATACATCTAGTGTCATTTCTAATTTCATTTTCTAAATTATGCACCAGGCACCAGGTGCACTAGGCACCAGCCTAGTGCGGAACTCATTTTCTAAATTATAAGCAATTATTTACAAACATTTAAAAACATTCTTGATTAGCTTTAAATTAAAAATTGTTTATTTCCTGTTTATTATATATTTACTATCTAATAACCCAGTTATGTACAGATATACAGTCCCAAATTTACAAGTAGGCTTACAAGGGGCGGGCCTAGGGGTGCAGAATGCCAGGGGCGCAATCAATCATCACTGAACGATTTTTTTTCTCAACAAAAACTGACGTGATCTATCGTCAAAGTGGCAGGTGCACTGCACCGCCACCTATTCACAAAAAAACACTACCTATTCACATAAAAGTGATTCTAAAACAACACAGGAATTCCGTGGCCACTTATAAACTGTAAGAAGTCTCCCCATAATGGCAGCTTAGAGTTCGGTATCACCTCTCTCTTTCATTACTTTTGGCTCATCAATGGCGTTCTGTTCAGTGCTTCCACTATCCCCGAATATTCGGGGATTTCCCCGAAAATCTCGCAAAAATGGAGCAGCAAAAAGACTTGGGCCTAGAAGTGTCAAACCTTTAAATCCGGTCCAGCAGATATATATTCTAAAACTTTAATAAAGCCTGTTGACAATATAGCAAGGATAGGATTCCATTTACCATTGTGGGTTGAAATCGATAATTTTGTAGAAATTTATGTCACATGAAAATTTATGACACCTTGCACCTGTAACTTTTTTTAGGGTTGAGGATTGTGCATATCAAACGAAACCATTGGCGGCTTCGTTTGACGGGGGGAGGGGTAATTCTTCACTGAAAATACAAAAAAGCCATTGTTCAATGAAAATACCAAAGAAGCTATTGGAAATACAAAAGCGGTATTTTTCATCTAGGGGGAGGAGGTAATTCTTCACTGAAAAATACCAAAAATCTACTGGTCAATGAAGATACCTAAAGGGTTATTGGAGATACAAAAAAGTATTGTTTTAATGCTATGGGGAGGGGGGTAAATGTCAATCCTGGCACTCGGGGTTGAAAATAAATTCTTGCAGACATCCCAGAAGTTTCCCAGGCATGTTAAATATGTGTAATAGCAAAGGGAATTCTGTGTCAGGACCTAATGCTGCACATCTATCAAGTCTAACTAAGTCCATAATAAACGTACATACCGTTAGGGATATTCCAGTTTGATTTTGGCTTGCGTTTAGTGGAAAACACCTTCGCTAATTTCAACTGCATGGAGTAAAATTCCAGAATGCAATTTTGGTTCGCAAGCTTTGGACTTAGAGACTACACCTTTTCGCTAAAACTCAATCATGCAAAGCAGTAATGCAATTCTATTGTCAGAATTTTTTTTTTATTTTAACGCAACGCTTTAGACTTAAATAGCAAAGTACGTATATAAAAACAAATCCCAAAAATGAGCACTCTCTATGTGTTCCTGTGCCCTTGTTCTGTTTCCTCTTTTATGTGTTCTGTGTTCCTGTGCTAAAGTACGTGTTCTCTATGCTCTCTATGTGTCCCTCTATTAAAGTGCTCTCTATGTGTTCCTGTGCCCTGTGTTCTGTGTTATGTGTTCTGTGTTCCTGTGCTATGTTTCCTGTGTTCTCTATGCTCTCTATGTGTTCCTCTCTATTAAAGTGCTCTCTATGTGTTCCTGTGTCCCTGTGTTCTGTGTTCCTGTGTTATGTGTTCTGTGTTCCTGTGCTATGTGTTCCTGTGTTCTCTATGCTCTCTATGTGTTCCTCTCTATTAAAGTGCTCTCTATGTGTTCCTGTGCCCTGTGTTCTGTGTTCCTGTGTTATGTGTTCCTGTGCTATGTGTTCCTGTGTTCTTATGCTCTCTATGTGTTCCTCTCTATTAAAGTGCTCTCTATGTGTTCCTGTGCCCTGTGTTCTGTGTTATGTGTTCTCTGTTCCTGTGCTATGTGTTCCTGTGTTCTCTATGCTCTCTGTGTTCCTCTCTATTAAAGTGCTCTCTATGTGTTCCTGTGCCCTGTGTTCTGTGTTCCTGTGTTATGTGTTCTGTGTTCCTGTGCTATGTGTTCCTGTGTTCTCTATGCTCTCTATGTGTTCCTCTCTATTAAAGTGCTCTCTACGTGTTCCTGTGCCCTGTGTTCTGTGTTCCTGTGTTATGTGTTTCTGTGTTCCTGTGCTATGTGTTCCTGTGTTCTCTGTACTCTCTATGTGTTCCTCTCTATTAAAGTGCTCTCTATGGTGTTCCTGTGCCCCACTAGCAGTGGAGAAAAAAAAAGAAAAATAAGAAGTCAAATTAATCTTACCCATAAAAAAAATTTATTTCCTTTTTTCCTAATATTTTCGGCCATGGTTATTCCAAAAAGGTACTTCTTGTTTCGATCCGAGGCTATTTTTAGGGGGGTTTCAGGCTATTCCCATAAATTTGTTTTCGAAATAACATTTTACATTAAGAGTAATTAAGAAAATTCCTCAATCAGCTACAAACAAACAATCTTTCGTAGGAGGGAGTAACATTTGAAGTAAAAACATCAATAAAAGTACAAAATTCGTTCAAGTGTAAAAAATTAACAAGACAAATTGTCAAGCTCTACAGGTTTCAGGGAAATGGAGTATAGGAAGGCCTTAATCTCTAGAAAGTCTGTCATTTTGACTAATCAATGGTTTTGCCATTCTGATATTATTGTTTTTGGGATTGCTTCCCAGTTTTTTAGTTGTTGTGCTTTTTTCACGATTTTTTTTTTTTTTGTCTTATAACTGCGAAATGCGAATTCGGTGCTTCGGGGCTAGTGATAGGAATTTCTTGAAATAAACATCTTATCTCTTATCTTATCTAGAATATAAAACAAGGCAACTAATAACTTCTGAGGAAATTGAAATAATTCTAGTTGTCTAAAAATAAAAACCCTTTAAAAAATATAGTAGCAAAAAAAAATCAATAAAATACTGACAAAAGGTAGGCGCAGTAAGAAATGTCAAATATTGGTTAATAACAGATTACCTTATATATTTTCCCAAGGTAATATCATAAAGCTGCAGGTACATTTCAATATCTTCACCAATCGTCAAACCGAAATGACGAACTGCTGTCATTAGAAGCAAATTTGTCAATGGAGAAGCCAACGCCTCTTTCTTGGGTGCATCAACCTAAACAGAAGTTATAATTATACAATTATATATATTATATATCTATATACATCTATCTATCTATCTATACATCTATCTATCTATACATATAGCTCTTTCTTGGGTGCATCAACCTAAACAGAAGTTATAATTATATAATTATATATATTATATATCTATACATCTATCTATCTATCTATACATCTATCTATCTATACATATAGCTCTTTCTTGGGTGCATCAACCTAAACAGAAGTTATAATTATATACTTATCTATTTATAAATATAAATATATTTTACATTACATCTTTATTATATTTATTGAATCTATTGATTAAAGTCGCCAGAAGTATTCAAATATATACGAGTATCATAGTGAGAAAAAATCAATATGCTTCTGGCAAATGGTAGTCACAACAAAAAGAAAACATATGCAGCATTTAAAATAATTTCATAAAAATTTTTATGCAATAAGAAGGGACAAATCACCCCGCAGCACCCTTATTTAGGCTTAGTCTATAAGAGATTTGATGAGATATTAGCTGCTCCCCCCTTCAGTCATAACTCTTTTAATATTTACTTGAAAGGATCATGGAAAGTTAGACAATTTGGGCATTGAAATGCACTCTTTTAGGCACTGGGAGGATGGTTTTTTCCTGGGTATATCCACCTAAAGAGAAGTTATAGTTATATATTTACGAAATAAGTGTACATCTATCTGTCTATACATTTATCTATATATCTATCTATCTATACATCTATCTATCTATACATCTATCTATCTCTATCTATATACATCTATCTATCTATACATCTATACATCTATCTATCTATACATCTATATCTATCTATATATACTCTATATATCTATACTTCTATCTATCTATCTATACATCTATCTATCTATCTATACATCTATCTATCTATACACTATCTACTATACACCTACCTATCTATACATCTATCTATCTATCTATACATCTATCTATCTATACATATAGCTCTTACTTGGGTGCATCAACCTAAATAGAAGTTATAATTATATAATTATATATATTATATATCTATACATCTATCTATCTATCTATACATCTATCTATCTATACATATAGCTCTTTCTTGGGTGCATCAACCTAAACAGAAGTTATAATTATATACTTATCTATTTATAAATATAAATATATTTTACATTACATCTTTATTATATTCATTGAATCTATTGATTAAAGTCGCCAGAAGTATTCAAATATATATCATAGTGAGAAAAAATCAATATGCTTCTGGCAAATGGTAGTCACAATAAAAAGAAAACATATGTAGCATTTAAAATAATTTCATAAAAATTTTTATGCAATAAGAAGGGACGCATCACCCCGCAGCACCCTTATTTAGGCTTAGTCTATAAGAGATTTGATGAGATATTAGCTGCTCCCCCCTTCAGTCATAACTCTTTTAATATTTACTTGAAAGGATCATGGAAAGTTAGACAATTTGGGCATTGAAATGCACTCTTTTAGGCACTGGGAGGAGGTTTTTTCCTGGGTACATCCACCTAAAGAGAAGTTATAGTTATATATTTACTAAATAAGTGTACATCTATCTGTCTATACATTTATCTATATATCTATCTATCTATACATCTATCTATCTATACATCTATACATCTATCTATCTATACACCTATATATCTATACTTCTATATATCTATACATCTATCTATCTATCTATACATCTATCTATCTATACATCTATCTATCTATACACCTACCTATCTATACATCTATCTATCTATAATCTATCTATCTGTACATCTATCTATCTATACATCGATCTATCTATTACATCTATCTGTCTATACATCTATATGTCTATACATCTATCTATACATCTATCTATACATCTATCTATCTATCTATCTATCTATATATACACCTATCTATCTACAGATCTATCTATCTATACATCTATCTATCTATACATCTATATATCTATACATCTATATATCTATACATCTATCTATCTATGCATCTATCAATCTATACATCTATCTATCTATACATCTATCTATCGATCAATGGTGCTTTTCAACTAGAATGGTGCTTGCGTTGATCCTGCAGTAGTTGGGATTAAACTATGGGCCACGTCTCTCCAGGCAAAGGCATAGCATTTACAGATATAAAACTTTGAATAGAAAGCAAAGGCAAAGCAAAGGCATTTTTTAATTGGAAATCAAAATTTTTCAACTGGAGTGACAAAGGCAAAAATTTTGAATAAAAGCAAAGGCATTTACAGATATAAAATTTTGAATATATGCGCATAAAATAAAGGTTAAGGATGCGGCACCAGACTTTGTAGTCCAAACACGCCCAAAATTAAAATTTCTAAAATAGAACCCAAACAGAAAAAAGGGTTTTGCTGCAACGCTTCTCCCTTCTAAGAAAATTCTTCCAAAGAGATATTTAACGCGTTTTTCAAGTTTTAAAATAAACAAACGAATGTTACTTTTTTTGGATGACAGGAAAAAAAACAATGACACTTCTTACAATGGCAAACAAAAGCAATGACACCTTAGCCAATGAAAAAACAAAAAAGAATAGATAAACTATTTGCAATATTACTCCTGGAGGGAACCATAATATCAATATTGCAAAAATAATGACACCATATTTGTGTGGCAAGGTGTCTGGACACTTCAACTAATACTGATGCAAAGTGCATCGTTATTCCAATCTTCCGAACAGGGATAAGGAACACATAAAAATGAAACTTAAACTTTCTTTTTTATCAAATGTATCCAAAATACCGGCTTTGGATGGACCCTTGGAAGATCTGAAAGCACTTTAGAAGAGCAGCTTTAATTTCCAGGGGGCACACAATGCTGTTTTTTTTAGGGGGAAAGGGGGGTCACGGGCTCTCTAACAAATAGTCAAAATGTTGGAAAACCCATTGAAAGATCTTGCGGTAGTTATAATTGATCTCCAGATATAAAAGCAGAAGATTCGCTCGCTGTTTCTGTTTCCCATCTTGTAACCCCAATCCGATTTATTGGGGTTGTTTCTTTCTCAGAGGGAAACTTTTGATAGAGTTTTAAAGGAGTGGGAGGAGGGAAACAGAAAGTCAACTATCAGGAACCAAGGAAAATGTGGACCCCCTTTCTTACAAGTCCACAAATGCACACAAAGTTCAAATTCTGTAACATTCAGAACAAAATGTTGCACTACTAGCAATGAAAGAATTTTTCATATTTCTGACCCTGACTGGATTTTTTTTTTTTTAGGCTTACCCACTCACCCCTACATTTTTCAGATAAAAAACTGAGAGGATTCACGGGGGAAATGAGCGATGTAGGGCCCTATGGAACAGATTAGTGAGGTGCCGTAATATCAGGTAGAAGAAGGGAGGGCAAAAAAAAAGTAAATAAACAAGTCGGGAAAAATGACATGAAGCAATCAGATTTTATTCTTGTTATAGATTAACTTTTACTGTTATCAATTCTTGCTATTAGATTATACGCTTTGCCATGCGTGCTAGCAATCCCTGAATTTATAGGTTTAATGAAATTTACTCTAATAACGAAGCAAAGAGTGAAATGAAACTCAAAAACCTAATTTGAAATTCAACATATTGTAAAATTAAGAACAGACCAATGGTTCTTGAACGTGTTTTAAAACCATGTTTTACATCTTGATAAAACTTTAGGCATTCAAAAAACAAATGACTGAATCAAATCAGCAGCAAAACGAACATCTCTGACATGCTTCTCCGCTTGAGTCTAACAGATGAGCCTAAATACCAATCAACCGTCGCGTAGTGTCATGGTTGGCTGATCGGAATTCATCATATCCTCAAATCCCCCGGCTTGACTAATATACATCATCCTCCACTAGGATGCTTGACAGCCACTATCAAAGACCGCTAGTCTTCCTGAGCATGGCGTATCGCACATGTCAAAAAGGTCCTCTTTACAGCGCTTATAAACCGTTTACAGCGCTGTGTAAAACTCAAGAACAAACCGGTTTCTTCGTTATTTTCTTTCAGCTTAGCATGAGACAAGACAAAAACAAGTGACACAACAGATGGGAAATCTATAATTTGGGCTATGTATTTGCACATTAGGGGTAGGGGTCAAGTATTTGGACAGTTCAAATTAAGAAAACAATTCTTACTTCATAATATGCAGAATAATGTACTTAACACATTTTGCGTACATACCCACTATGCTTACCGCCAATCCCCCCCCCCCCCCCCCTAATGTGCAAGTAAACAGCCTAAATTTGTTTCTAAAGTAACGAAGAAACTAACGAAGAAATCGATTTGTTCTCGAGTTTTACACAGCGTAAACTTGAGTGAGTCGCGTATAATACACAAGTACCTAATCTCTTATAATCCAATCGTGATTACATCAGACTTTGGATGACTTCAGACTACTACATTTTGAACAATTCCAAGATCTCCAAGATCTTTGGCAATATAGTCCACGTTATTTGTCCATTGCAACGTTATTTGCGCATTGGGTGAAACGTTATTGGGTGCAACGTTATTTGTCCATTTTGTTAATTTAATCAGTGGTTTAATTTCTCAAAAGCGTTAGAGGTGAAAATTGTGCTATTCTAATGAATATTGAAGACTATAATACCGAAGAATATGCGCGAACCTATGAAGCATATGTTCACTCATCCGAAGGGAATTCTGGGGAGCACCATTTTATTTTATTTGTTTAGTGGGGGGGGGGGACTACGACAGAATCAAATCAAATTTGATAATGATCGCGAATCACTTCAGATTGTGATAAATTAGTTCTACGACAGGATTCGTAAAAATGAAACAATGGTATAATTTATGGTAAATCAGTTTAATGCGGTCGCGTTATTTGGCCAGTATTGTTAAATTAATCAGTGGTTTAATTTCTTAAGAGCGTTAGAGGTGAAACTTGTGCCGTTCTAGTGAAAATTAAAGGTTATAGTACTAATGATATGTGCAGTTATGACGCACGTGTTCATCATCCGAGTTGGATTTTGAGGAGCAGCATTTTGAGATTTTTTTTGGCGGGGAGGGGGGGGGGGGGGGAGGGGGGGGGGGGGTACAGATAAATATGAATTCAATCGATTGGAATCGCGATCGAAAATCACTTCATACTGTGGATAAAATTGGTTCTATGATAGGAGTAATAAAATAACATAAGTACATTGTAAAACAATGGTACAATTTATGGTAAAAAAAGTTCACTGTGGGCGTGCTATTTGACCAGTATTGTTAAATCAATCAGAGGGGTAATTAGAGATGAAAATCATGCAATTTCAGGGAATATTAGAGGGTATTGTGCTGATGGGTATGTAAATCTATATGGCTCGTGTTCCTCATTTGAGCCGGATTTTGAGGAGTATCCTAGACTCACGCCATTAGATGGAGCATGAAATATGATAATTTTGAATGTAAATATTGAAATTTGTTCTAAATGTGCCTTTTGCGGGGAGGGGGAGGTAGGTAAAATTGAATTAAGTCGAATTTAATTGCAATCCGAGCCCTTCTCGTAATTTCTATTGCATTTCTACACTAGGCCAACAAAACTGAACATAATGTCTTCAACTTGTCGAAGTTTAAGGCATATCAGTAGGCATAATTTTCAAAATAATAAATGAAAAACCATAAATATCATTCAAAAGTTACGAACTTTTGAATCAACCACAGAAAGCTTCAGAAAAAAAATCCTCCCATTAAGTATCAGAAAAAATGGAAAAACACTTACTGATCAGCCTCTATAATTGGTTCATTTGCCGTTAAATGCTAAAAAAAAAAAGGAAAACATTATTCTAAAATAATATCCTCAAATTAACGATACAAAGACTATTTCAAATATTTCAGGAATAAAACAGGAGGAATAACTATATATCTATCTATCTATCTATCTATCTATACATCTATCTATCATCTATATATCATCTATAATTCATCTATATATAATAACTATATATCTATCTACTATACATCTATCTATATATCATATATATATTACAACATATATTCAAATATTTCAAATATTTCAAATATTTCAAATATTTCAGGAATAAAACAGGAGGAATAACTATATATCTATCTATCTATACATCTATCTATCTATACATCTATACATCTATCTATATATCTATATACATCTATATATCTAAAGCTCGCACAAGTTGTGTCGTTGTCACCAAAACAAAGTTTTATCTTAAAATTTTTAAAATGGATTAAAAAAACGAGAAATATTCCTCCTGCAGATTTTTGCCTGATAGTTGCAATTTCAGATCCGTAGAGTCGAGAGAGAGCGACAGGTTGCGTCAATTCCCCACGATATAGGAGGGAAGGTGGGGGCAAAATATGCTTTTAAAAATCCAGGAGGGCAATTTTGTTGTTTTTTCCAATACAAAAAAAGGTATTTGTCAATTCAAATAACAAAAGAAGGCGATAGGGGGGGGGGGGGGAGGGATGGCAAAAAAAATCTAGGAAAAGAATTGTCCCTCCTCCTCACGTTATTGATTCATAATTATGTTACTAAATTAAAAAATATACAGTTAAATATTAATCAATAAATGGGGCTAGAAGAAAGTTGAAGAAGTCAAATTGCTCACGTTAGCATATATTTCTCCATAAAGCACATAATAGCTAAATGCGAATATGCAACAAGAACTAAAACATATAGATTTCAATGTGATGGGGAAAGGGCCAAACCCACTCCAACCTCCAGTTTAAGCCACGCCACAAGGAAATATTTTTAACCAATAATAAAGTATTGTGTGCTTCAAGCGGGAGTGGCAAAGGTCCGTCATACTGGAGGACAGCACCAAGAGGGCAGAACCCTAAAAATCAGTTGAATGCTCGGGGCAGCAATGTCGTGTTCATTTACCACATACAGTACACAGCCCCTTGGTTTCTTTGATCCTTTCGCCACAGACAATGATCATAATCCATCAGACTTTTTTACTAAACCTCCCTTTTTGTCACAGACTTGTTTTTTTTTTTTTGTAAAATTCCTTTCAGACAGGCAGAAATTCAAAATAACAAGCAGAATGGGCGGTCGAATGTAGAATCAATTTGAACAATGAATAATTTTATGCAATCCATTATCATCCTAGAAAATAAACTTCAAGTTGCCAAAAAATCGTAAAACACAAAAAAGTTATGTCTGTATTTATAATTTTACTCTTGATAAAATTGAAATTGTTTTTTTCAGTAGCGACATAGGTATATGTACTTAAATGAAATCTGAATTTGTATATACAATTAGTCAATTTTTTTTTTTACATGAGAGTTAAACAGGGGTTGAGTTAACCAGGATTGAGTTGAATGGAGTTTGAGTTGAAAAGGGGCAAGTTAAATGTGAGATAAGATAATATTTATTCTTCATTAGATACACATACAATGATACATGTTATTATTCCCCCAAAGGCTCATTGGCCTGTAAAGAAGGGGGGAGACAAATGAGTTGCTTACACAGAGATGAAAAGCAAAAGAAAATTTAAAATGATCACTTACTCACATACGAAGGAGAAGAAAAGAAAATATAGATAAAATGAAAACTATAGAAAAAATAGAATAAATAAACTAATTAATTAATTAGATTAAATAGACTAAAAATAAAATAAAAAAAAATAAATAAAAAATAATCAAAACATAAATAAAAATAAATTCTACGAAGCTAAAGAATTTTTAACAATTCTTTAAACAAACCGAATGAGTGGCACCCTCGAGCTGATTCAGGCAACTTATTCCAAACAATATGACACGCCATTAGAGGATTAAAATCTGACCTTATGCAAGGAGTAAATGGAACTTGAACATGATTTGTCATATTGCGAAGATTATAATTGTTTTGATCAGAGGCAAAAGATAGCGGAACACTTAGGGGCCGGGGGAGGTCACCATGAAGCTGAGCAAAAGTAAAACATGCACTGAGAAGAATGTATAGTGACTCAAGATCAAGTAATGGTATAATTAATGAACGATTAGTTTCGTGAATGAGGTTTCTAGCTTTATTGTAAACCTTAGAAAGTGGTTTTAACAGTGAAGGAAAGGTTGACATCCACACAATTGGACAGTAAGAAACGTAAGATTCGATCAAGCAGTGAAAAAAGGATTTTCAAAATTGATCCAGGGAAAGTATGTCTAAATTTCCTTAAAATACCGAGACTCCTGCATATCTTCATATTAATAAAATCAATATGACGTTTGAAAGCTAGGTTTTCATCAACAAGAATGCCCAAAAAAAAAACGAACATATCGGTCTTTAGAACGATTAATTATTCCATTTGGCTGGTGAATTTCTGATAACTGGGGATAAACCTGAGAAACACGCGAAAAAATCAAAAAACTGGACTTAGAAAAATTTAGGGTAAGATAATTAGCATCAAGCCACAAAATCACCCTCTCAAACAAATTTTCCAAATTTAATCGAAGCCCGGATTCGCAGTTTCCCAAAGTGCCAAATGTGCTGTCATCAGCAAAACAAACAAGGACATCAGAAGAAGGCGAACTATAGTTGCCACTATGGGCAAGGGAAGGCCTAGGATGACAAAGTCTACAGCAATTAATAAGTTTATGCTATTTTACAACATAATAAAGATCATTTACATAAATCAAAAATAGCACAGGCCCTAAAACTGATCCCTGGGGGACACCAAAATTCGCTTGCGAGGATGATCGGAAAAGTGGATCAGCAGAAATTAACCTATCCTTCAAATAAGACTGAAAACAAAGAAATACATTTCCCCCTATGCCAAAATGAGACATCTTCGATGGAAGAATTTCATGGGTTAAGGAACCGAAAGCCTTACGAATATCCAGGAATATAGCAGCAGGAATCAATCCCGAATCTAACGCATAATGAATAAAATTCAAAAGGGTCATACAGTCATGTTCATTGGAGTGCTTCATTCGGAAACTAAATTGAAAATCATGAAGAAAATTTGTAGATTTTAAGAAAGTAAGGATACGAGAAAGCATAGCCTTTTCAAATATTTTACTAAATACTGATAAAATTCAAATTGGTCGCTAATTTGCCGGATCATTTCTTGGTCCACCCTTATACAAAACAATAATCCGAGCACGCTTGAGAACACCGGGAAAAACACCACATTCAAATGAAAGATTAACAAATTTTGTTAGAGGCAATACTATTGAAGGAAGAATAGATTTAATTACCTTAGTAGGGATAGAATCTGGCCCATATGAAGACGAGTTTTTTAAGCCATTAACAATTTTAGTAATTTCACTTACTGTTACTGGCTCTAGAAATATAGACTTGACACAAGATGGCCCGAGGTAGGATCTAAAGTCCGGCTTAGGCCGAGGCAAAGTAACTGTAGAAGTAATATTCTTACCAATATTAGCGAAGAATGAGGTGAATGCCTCTTGGACATTAAGCTCACCCTCCACAGCTCCATCACCAATGACCAGACTCATAGGTAAAGAGCTAGATTGAGAACCGGGTTTAAGTGCAGAATTTATTAACTTCCAAGTTTTACGAATATCATTGCCACACGCAGCAAAATTATTTAGATAATACAGAGATTTGGCTTTCCTGCACAGGGAATTATATATATTCCGGTATATCTTGAATTGACAGAGACGAATAGCACTTGCTGAAAGTGTAGCGCATTTATAAGCTCTCTAGAAATTATTCTTCCTTCTCTAGCTTTTGAGAAGTTCGGATGTCATCCATGGTTTTAGAGGAACAATCCTTTAAGACCTATGATTAGAAGGTGGTACTTTACAAATGCAAAGAATAGCCTCTTTTATGGTTCCATAAAAGGACTCAAATAAACAAGAAAAATCCTTATCATTATCAAGCAAGCTCCACGAATTTTCCGCTAATTTGGACCCAAGAAGAGATAACTCTTTCTCATCAAACCTAATAGAATAGGAATCAAACACCTGAGCCCGGTTACTCTTCCCCTGTTTAAAGCTGAATCGAGAATATATTGGAAAATGATCTGAGACATCACTAACTAAAATTGAGTTTTCCTTCAAACTAATCGTAGAGAAGATATTGTCAATCAAAGAAGCTGTAACATTAGTTACTCGTGCGGGGATGGATGTAGATGGTAGAGTTCCTGCGGCAAGCATGGTTGAAAGAAAATCAACTGAAGCCGAAGAGTTTGAATCCATCAAATTTATATTAAAGTCACCCATTATGATTAACTGACACGGAAGTTTCAGTATTATGTCAAGTATTTCCTCAAGATTCCGAAGAAACAAGGGAACAGCCCCACTAGGAGAACGATAAATATTGCCTATGATTAGATCAATACCATTAGATCTAATTTCTATAAATTGTGACTCGAAAATACCTTCAAAATTCCTTGATAAGTCATCACGCAAGCAATAATACAAATTGCAAGATATATACATGGCAAGACCTCCTTTGGCCATCTTGCAGCGGTTTATGCGTTCCATTTTATAACCATGGATATCCAATAGCATTTCACTGCCAGAATTTAAAAACGTCTCACATAAACCCACAACATCAGGCTGTCCATCCGAAACAATTTGTCTCAAATTATCTGTTGACGAGGAGAGACCCTGAATGTTAAGCTGAAGTGTGTCACAGAATAATTTTCGTTGGTAGGAAATTCACTATACACGATTTCTCATATATTGTTCAAGTATATTGTTTTGATTGGTAAAAATGATGAAATTTCAAACTTATATTTCTTGCAAACTTCGTACAAGGATTTGTCGTTATTTTCTCAGAAAAAGTGCAAATGAAAAAACAGCACAAGTCACAGAAACATTTGCAGTGCTTCTCGTCAGCCATGTTTGACCGACTCACTTACATTAAAATTTACAACTTGATTAAGTCAGTACTAGCTTATACATAACAAAATGAATTTTATTAATAACTTAATTTTTAAAATAAAATATTAGTACTTACAACTTGGTACAAATGAAAGATCCCCACTGAAGAACTTCCAACAACCTTTTCTCCTACACGTGGGACAAAGTCGAGACCCAATTTTCTAAAATAAAAATAGCAAATTAACCAATACCCAAAAATAATAAGTCAATGGTCAGGAATTTTGCCAAAATTTCCAAAAAAAAAATTATAGTTGGAGAAGCAGTTGCAACCTAGTAAAAGCGAACAACGGCCCATGTCAACCTAACTAAATATTAAAACAAGTGTTTTAAAGGAACTGTCTAGTGACATAGACCCCCCTAGAATTTCGAAATACAATTTTAGGGGGTTATTTCATAGAAAAAAACCTTTTTAGTATTTTGCATTGGTACTTACGTATTATATCGACCACACCCAAGAAGTGAAGTTAGGTTAACCATAATGAAATATACCAAATTCCACGCCTATTGGATCAGGGCCTGCATGCTATCAATACAATATCCCCAAAATAACTAACTTCCAATCAAAAAAATAAATGTTCAAATTCATCCATTACTTTATAAATATAAAACTTGCAGTTAACCTCAACTTTCACACATTTAACTGTGAACCACACTTATAATTTTGTCGACCCAAGAACCGGCACATCTACTTAACAAGTAGAGAGAATATGGGGTTCCGCAAAGGGGAGGAACAAACGGCACTGAGGTAGGGCCCTCCATCATTTGAAATCATGTCTATCAGAGTAGATGTGGCGGGCGGCAGTGACGGCGGTAGGCAGAGCTCCCTTCAACGCGATTCAAATGTTGCGTCTGTTCATAGTTCTCGTGTGTACTGTGGTACTGTTGCGCTTAATGGTACACACGAAAGAAGTCAAGTTTGCTTAATGCTAGTAAAAAAAAAAAAAAAAAAAAAAAAAAAAAAAAAAAAAAAAAAGGATGAATATATAATAGCTTAGAAACAAATTTGGGCTATATATTTGCACATTAGGGGGGTGGGGTAAAGCATAGCATATATTAAATACGTAACCTAACCTAGGTACCTTCCCCCCTAAAACCACCAAAAACAACAGTTTAAATATTGTAAATTCAATGAGAAACCACGCTCTTCGATCAATTTACATAGCATTACCCGCTTTACGGGTCTCCACCACTGCATTCCTTCGTTAGTCTATAGCGCTGTGTACCATTAAGCGCAACTGTACCCATTTTCGTCACATTTTGGTATGTTTCATTATGATTAACCTAATTTCACTTCTTGGGTGTTGTCGATATAATACGTAAGTACCTTCTCATTAAAAAAATTGCCCCCCCCCCTAAATTTTGAAAAAAAATAATTCTCCCCCTTTTAAATTTTTGTGAATTGACGCCACTGCCGGAAACCCCTCTAATGTCTTGATTGTTCAGACATTTTCATATATTTCGTCTACTCTTGTGTTTTTTGAATTGCTGTCCCCTATTCCCTAAATTCTCACAAACATGTCTGAGGATTTGAACCAACCCAGGGATCTAGACAACTACACTTAAACCATTTAGAGCAAATAATTACTAGACTTTTACTTAGTTTTCCCTCTGCCGGAAGTAACTAGCACCCCCTCCGGTACGAAATTCTGGCTACGCCCCTTACAAACCCAACATAAGAATAAATTAGAGCGATGCATAGCAGTTCTTGCAAGTAACTCCTAGATTAGTTTGCATTGAAAGGATATAAAAACATGAAAACTGTTACGGGTTTGGTATATTTGTGTCAGCAATCCCAATATTTAGCCTTTGGTCAGATAGGCGTGAAACATTGTGCATAGTGTCTCTGGAGCCGCCGACACAACCCGTGACGCGGCATAAAGCAATCTTATGTCAGTTACAAATTCTACTGCTAAGAGTTGATACATGATTTAAGCTATTCGAAATAAGGATAAAAAGAAAAGTAGTTTAGTGTAACTAGCTGTATTTGACCTCTTGAGGTTAAGGATATTTAAAGAACTCTTGGAAGGTCAAAAAGGTATATTAAAGAAACTCATTTTGCATAGATGTAGCCTATAAGTGCTAAGCCTAGACGTTTCTGTGAGCGACGAGCAGTTGCGCTGATTCACGAAAACGGTTGGTTTTTTTTCCCCCCCCAAAAAAAAAAGTTTAAGGAGGGGGGGGGTCAAAAAATTTCAATAGGTGTTTTCCAAAGTTTGTAGGTAAGGAAGTGGGTTAATGCAATTATTTCATTGTTAACTAAATAAGAAAAAAGTTTAAGGAGGGGGTCAATTAAACGTTAAAAAAAAGTAAAAGTAAAATATTGTTTTTGTCAAAATTTCAATAGGCCTATGTCATGTAGCAAATTTCAGGACCCTCTAAAGAGAGAAGGAGTGGATGTAGGTATTTCAAAATACCGGTACTTATGTAAAAAGCGGTAAGTACGCGAAAAGTGAAGTTTAGTTAATGCTAATGAAATAAAACAAATAAGGAAATATTTCATTGTTCATATTATTGACTTATGAATAAAGTAAACGTTTAAGTTTAAGGAGGGGGTCAATTATATTGTTAACTAAAGCCAGAAAAAAGAAAATGAAAAGTAAGGCAAAAATATTGTTTTGTCAAAATTTCAATAGGCCTATGTCATGTAGCAAATTTCAGGACCCTCTAAAGAGAGAAGGAGTGGATGTAGGTATTTCAAAATACCGGTACTTATGTAGAAAGCGGTAAGTACGCGAAAAGTGAAGTTTAGTTAATGCTAATGAAATAAAACAAAATAAGGAAATATTTCGTTGTTCATATTATTGACTTATGAATAAAGTAGGCTAAACATACCACTCGATGCCTTTTTTAATGCTCTTTCCAAATAAAATAATCATTTTTGTCGGAAATGAATTTTACCCCCATCCCTATAGGCTATATACCAATTCAGGGTATATATTTGCACTTTAGGGGGGGGGAGTTTAAACTTACCTCTCATTTACATCAGAAATAAAATTTACGACCACCCCTCCCCCTAATGTGTAAAATATACCCTGAATTGGTATATATAGGGATGGGGGTAAAATTCATTTCCGACAAAAATGATTATTATATTTGGAAAGAGCATAATATTATTTCTGATGTAAATGAGAGGTAAGTTTAAACTCCCCCCACCCCCTAATGTGCAAATATATACACTGAATTAGTACACTATACACTGAATTGGTATATATAGGGGTGGGGGTAAAATTCATTTCCGACAAAAAGTGATTATTTTATTTTGAAAGAGCATAAAAAAAGGCATCGAGTAGTGGTATTTTTGTTATTCATAAGTCAAAAATATCAACAACGAAAAATTTACCAAATATAATAGGCCTAGTTTATGAACAAAATTGGGCTATATATTTGCACATTAGGGGGGGGGGGGTAAAGCATAGCATATAATAACTAATTTACCTAACCCAACCTAGGTACCTTTTATTCCCTTAAACCCCCCAAAAAACTAAAGTTTAAATATAGTTCCCAGACTGAGAAACCCTTTATAATGCCTTTCTTTATATAGCATCTCATACAAGTATCGGGTAATGCGTATATGTTTTCACAATACACTTACCGCTTTCTACATAAGTACCAAAATACCTTTCCGGGACATACTTTAGCCTGTAGACTCATCCGTGAAAGTTTCATTTTCCTAACCTAACCCCTTTCCAAGATAACCAAAAGTAGCTAAAGTAGAATTTTAGCTCTGTTTCTTCTAACACTGAAGGTCCTCGCAGGGTAAATCCCAGCATTTGAGCTATTAAGTTAGGACCCCTTTTCATAGAATCTTTTAACCATTACAATTAGGCAAGGAGTGAAGCATTGAAGTTGGAAACGTCTCTTCATGCCTATATTTCAGTTTTAAATCGCTTTTGAAGTAGGTCAATTATTTACCTACACAAAAAAACTTCCGCAGTGCATGAAATTTAGTACCCTGGATCGGACACGGAGGGGGGAGGGGGTGTAAATTGAGGATGGCAGTCTGTTTTGAAATAGCTTCCTGTGCCTTATTTTTGACTGTAGGTCTATTCCTACAGTCTATAGGTGTAGCACAGCACATTTTGAAGTTAACAAAAAACTCCTATACTAGACCTGACGGTACTTATGCATTATGCGGACACCGCGAAAGAAGTCAAGTTTGGTTAATGCTAATGAAATAAAATAAAATAGGATGAATATATAATAGTTTAGAAATAAATTTGGGCAATATATTTGCACATTAGGGGGGTGGGTTGGGGGGGGGGGTAAAAAGCATAGCATATATTAAATACCCAACCTAACCTAGGTACCTCCCTCTCCTAAACCTCAAAACACAATCGTTTAAATATTGTAAACTCCATGAGAAACAACGCTTTGCAATCAATTTAGGTCTTGCAAATAGCCGTTTGACGGGTTTTTTTCGGATGACTAGCATTTCCTGTTTGACATTCCACATACAGTATATAGCGGTGCCCGCATAATGCACAAGCACCGACCTGACTTTTTTATCATAGCAATTATTGTCTGATGCCGTTCTTCATCTATTTTTTTTTTTTGCTTTCAATGATAGCGAACAGGAGGGGGTTAAAACACATAAAGTTCTTTTGGTACTGGTTAAGAAAGCGGTAAGCGCGCGACAATTGTATTGATCATCAAATAGGATAATAACCGGGTAGTCTCCAGTGTATAGTGATTGAACAAAGGTGTCTCTATATTTAACTTTAGTTTTTTGGGGTTTAGGGGGAATAAAAGGTACCTAGGTTAGGTTCCGTATTTAATATATGCTATGCTTTACCCCCACCCCCTAATTTGCAAATATATAGCCCAAATTTGTTGATAAAGTATTATATTTTCATCCTATTTTGTTTATTTCATTAGCATTAACGAAACTTCAGCTATCGCGCGCTTACCGCTTTCTTAACCAGTACCGTTCTTTTTTGTGCCCCCCCCCCCCCCCCGGAAAAAAATCATTTTACAAAAAAAAAACGAAAAAAATCCTGGTTTCGACTCTGGGGTTGACCATCTTGAACCTTATTTGATTCGAGAAGTCTGTCGTCACGACAAGGACTCACATAAAGTTTGTACGCCCTCTTTCTTTATTCTACAGTGAATCATACAATGGAAGGAATTTCCGGCACTTCACCAATGGCATAATTTCGTCAAAATCCTGGGGGGGGGGTCGAACTAATTTTCCCAAATCAAGTGAAAATTGAAAAATGATCCATATAGTAACAAAACAGGTAAAGATGTACTAAAGAAAACTGGCCCGTTTCTGTGTATGCTTGAATTATGCAGACTTATCTTAGTTTTGACAATATTTTTGAAGAAACTAAATTGCAGCTACGGGGGCAAACTGGGGTCTAGGGGGTGGGGGTGGGGGCAAACCAAGGTCTGGGAGGGCCAGTTGCCCCCTCCCCCTGTCCCATATCAAATTAAGTCCCTTCGCTCCACTCCCTCCTTCATGCCCTAAACTCATCTGTCTGAAACAGAATTAATGCAGTGCATGTCTGAAGGTGCATTTTTGGAATCCACTTTTAAAATGGCTGCTTTAGTGGCTTTTTGCCAACTTGTAAAGTTTTACAGTTGGTGAATAAAACAATCTTTGTTTGGAGTTTTTGAAATGCCTTATAGAACTAAAAATTTTACAATAAACTTCTCCAGTGATAAATAATACATTACTTTAAAATTATTTTGAAGGAAGAGCAAATGTTATTAAAGTAAATGGCTTTGGTGGATGAGGCCACTAGGAGGGGGACTATTTACATGAGAAATTCCGGATGAATAGTAGAATATAGATCTGAAACAGATCCAGTTTTTTTCAGATTGTAAGTCTTTGGAAAAGGGGTTCCTAGAATCTTAGCCGGCTTCCAAGCCAAGCTAGAGTAATTGCTCAAAATTGGAACCTATTTTGGTACTTGTGTATTATATGCCACTCACTCAAGTTTTCGCTGTGTAAAACTCGCGAACAAGCCGGTTTCTCCGTTATACTTTAAAAACAAATTTTGGGCTATATATTCGCACATTTGGGGGTGGGGTAAAGTATAGCGGTTCTGCATGCAAAATGTGTGAGGTACAATTATTCTGCATATTATGAAGTAAAAATTGTTCTCTAACTTCAATCTGTCCAAATACTCTACCCCCCTCTAATGTGCTAATATATAGCCCAAATTGTGTATTTTCATCTATGCTGTCAGTTCTCTTTGTCTTGTTTCTCGCTAAGGTGAAAGAAGCCGGTTTGTTCTCAAGTTTTACACAGCGTAAACTTGAGTGAGTGGCGTAATACACAAGTACCCCTGTTTTTTTTTTTGAATCTTTCAAACCTTACAAGTAGGGGGGAATGAGGTTGAAAGCGCCTCCTCTGGTCCTTATGAAAGATTTATTTTTCTAGCTAAAATAAGTCCCTAAAAGTCAGTGCCCGAAGGGATCAGTGAAAGTGGGTACTTAAACTTCCAGGGCCCCAATTTGGGCCATAAATGAAGTCTCATTTATCTAACTCGTCAACTTTTGAATTTTGTGAAAATTCGATGAAAGGAAATCGCCGCTTAACTGGAGGCGTATCTTCATTTGACAATCCTGGCAAGTTAGCGAAGATTCTGTTGCTGTACTCTGCAATGTTCCCGTCTGAAAGATCGATTTTTGGAACTTATTTTTCTTCTGACGAGAGGTTGTGCACTCTCTGCCACCTGACATACAGGGTGGCCCAAAAGTAGGTTTACCTTTATTACCTTCACATACACTATTTAGAAAGTTCAGAAGGAAGTTACTTACGCTATAAGACGGTTAGAATACGGTTAGAATGCATTCTAACTTTCAGTAACATAAAAAAAAAAGTAACTTCAACCATGTAAAAGGTAATTTAATAACTGTAAACATGCTTTTGGGCCACCCTGTACATATCGGAGTATCACTTGTTCTGGAGCATGGGGTACACTTCCGCCACGCCGTGCGTCCTCATGCCATGGTGTACATAATTTTGAAAGTGGATGACCCTTTGTGATTCTCATTTTAATTTTACGGAAATTCTCCAAATAGACACATGCTTTAACACTGAAAACAACTTGAACATCAATCTAAATCCGTTAAATAGCCTTAGTATCAAAAAACCCTAGTCACGTAACATCTATCTTTGTTCTTAATTGAGTGCAGTAATAATATTAAAAATTGCTGGCAAAGACAGGAATTATAAACTAGTAACATAAAAAAGGGATGAGTATCGGGATAATTGAAGGTCTTTTTTAAACAATTAATTGAGAATCAAAATCAAAAATATTGTAGGTCTATTCATTGTTTGTGGGTGACAAGTATTTCAAGAGCTGTAAGTATTTGAAAATATTTTAATTTTTTTCATTCAAATATTTCAATGAAAATATTTTTAAAAATATTTTTATTTAATTATTTCAAATATTTTATTTGAAAATCATTTTTATGTAGTAATTCATTTATCACTACAGTGTTTCATGCGCTTGTTGTTTCCAAAAGAAAAGAATAAATCAAAACGGTTTATATAAGGGTTTTGCGAAATTACCAAAGGCTTATAATAAAAAATAACTGTCATCCCAAAAAAGTGAACAGAATACCTATGCTTCAATTTTGATTCTGTATCGATTGGTATACAAATTTTGACAAAAATACGGCCTTCAATTATCTGAATACTTGCCGAGAAACGATTGGCTTTGGCAGACGGCTATTGCTTCAATGCTTCTTCGTCGCAGTCAGTTCAGGACCTTAATATTTTGCACCAAAAAACAAAGGATAAATCTCAAATTTTTTGAGAGTAATTAGGAAGACGGAAAAGTTTCCTCCGGGGCTTTTCTAGCTGCCATAGCTGCCACAAAACTTCAGAGGAGGTAAGAAGTAATAGCCATTACAGAGGCAAATATGTTACCCCTTCCCTCCAAAAATGCATCTAGTTCAAATTGGTAAGTGTAAGGATCTATCTAATATCCTTATGACCAACTTCATGGATGAGTTCTCGCCTCTATCCTATACCCTTGCATGTAAATTTGCATATTTTTTAAGATAAGATAAGATTTATTCTTCATTAGATATACATACAATATTACATGTTATTATTCCCCCAAAGGCTCATTGGCCTGTACAAAGGGGGAAGACAAATGAGTTGTTTACTCAGAAATGAAAAGCAAAAGAAAATTTAAGATGATCACTTACTCACATACGAAGGAGAAGAAAAGAAAATACAGATAAAATGAAAACTCTAGAAAAAATAGAATAAATAAACTAAATTAATTAATTAGATTAAATAGACTAAAAATATAAAATAAAAAAAATAAATCAAAACATAAATAAAAATAATTTCTTTGAAGCTAAAGAATTTTTAACAATTCTTTTAACAAACCGAATGAGTGGCACCCTCGAGCTGATTCAGGCAACTTATTCCAAGCAATATGACACGCCATTAGAGGATTAAAATCTGACCTTATGCAAGGGGTAAATGGAACTTGAACATGATTTGTCATATTGCGAGGATTACAATTATTTTGATCAGAGGTAAAAGATAGCGGAACACTTAGGGGCCGGGGGAGGTCACCATGAAGCTGAGAAAAAGTAAAACATGCACATGAAAGAATGTATAGTGACTCAAGATCAAGTAATGGTATAACTAATGAACGATTAGTTTCCTGAATGAGGTTTCTAGCTTTATTGTAAACCTTAGAAAGTGGTTTTAACAGTGAAGGAAAGGTTGACACCCACACAATTGGACAGTAAGAAACGTAAGATTGGATCAAGCAGTGAAAAAGGATTTTCAAAATTGATCCAGGAAAAGTATGTCTAAGTTTCCTTAAAATACCGAGACTCCTGCATATCTTCATTTTAAGAAAATCAATGTGACGTTTGAAAGATAGCTGCAAATTTTTAATTGTTTTCCTGAAAATCAAGTCTTGCCATGGAAAAATGAAAAAGAGACAGAAAACAATCTAGCTTCTTTTTCAAAAATGAGCTAGTAAGAAAGATGAAAGTAAGAAGTAGAAAGTAGAAGTAGAAAGTAGAAAGTAAGAAAGTAGAAAGTAAGAAAGATGAATCCGAGAAGCCTCACTGTTCGCCACATGGTTTACATCTTGAAGCGCCACGTTCACTACACAGCCTGTTTGCCACGATTTCATCACGCTTGGCACGTGACACCTTTGTGATTTCTGAAAATCAACGACCCCTCAAGTGAATCCTTGTGAACCTTTCAGTACCTCTATTGCCAGGTATTCCAGCCCCTACTCTAGCGTGTAATATGCACACTTCTTTAATTTAGATTTGTTGCTATGCATTGGTGATTTTTCTTTTTAAAAGTCATAAGATTATTTTTTGGACACTTCATTGTGTCGTTCGAAAATAAAAACAACTGGTTCAAAAATAATTCATGGAAGAGAAGTTTCTCTGGTTGATCCTTTACCGGTCCCATTATATTGACTTAATCCTGGGGAGAGGGGAGCAAAATTGGAGCAAAATTGGAGCCAATTTTCACAAGTCAAGTGAAAATGACAGTAAAAAATGAAAAATGAGCCATATAGTAGCCTATAGTAGCCTTCCTTTGAGGTAAAGCATACCATATATTAAATACGTAACCTAACCTAACCTAGGTACCTCCCCCCCCCTACACCCCAAAAAACAACAGTTTAAATATCGTAAGCGCAATGAAAACCACGCTTTGCATTCCATTTCTCTATAGCGGTCTCTTTCAAATAACGCGTTTGGCGGGTTTCGTCTCTCGTACAATATATAGTAGTGTCCACATAATGAACTAGTACCAAAAAACTAGTCTGTTTGTGTAGATGCTTGAATTATATCGGCCTATCTTGGTTTTGACAAGATTTTTGAAGACGATAAATTTCAGCTGGGGGGGGGCAGTTGCTCCCTGCCCTATAGAAAATTACAGCCCTGCATAAGGGGAGGGGAAGGTTGTCCATGCCTGGGACAAAAATGTTTCAGTAGCTCTAGCTCAAAGACAACGTAAATTTATGTAGACCTACTGCCAAAAGAGTATTTTTCAAAATCTTGGGGAACAGATGCCAGTCCCTACCTCCCTAAACTAAGGTCACTATTTTGACTAAACATCACACTATTTTGACTATGTAAAATTATAGAAATGGCAACTGCCCCCCCCCCCCACTCTTTACACTCTTTCGTTTAGGCAGGAGGATTTGAGCTTTTTGAATTTAGGTAATTGTAACTATTGTAAGGATGTGTATTAAAATCAGTAAGGCGTTTTTTGTTCAAATTACCGATATCTTAGCATGATTAAAAGAGAATAAGTATTTGTTAATTAAACGAAAAACACTCAAGAATTACGCTTAGGTTAGAAATCTGAAAACCGGTTTCACACTATTTCACATCACACTATTTTGACTATGTAAAATTATAGAAATGGCAACTGCCCCCCCCCCACTCTTTACACTCTTTCGTTTAGGCAGGAGGATTTGAGCTTTTTGAATTTAGGTAATTGTAAATATTGTAAGGATGTGTATTAAAATCAGTAAGGCGTTTTTTGTTCAAATTACCGATATCTTAGCATGATTGAAAGAGAATAGGTATTTGTTAATTAAACGAAAAACACTCAATAATTACGCTTAGGTTAGAAATCTGAAAACCGGTTTCATAGCAACAAAGACAGGTGACGCGTGATAGAATGCATTGGACTTGTATAATTTGGGCTATATATTTGCACATTAGGAGGGGGGTTAGATAAGGTTAGGGTCGCTGTCCAAATACTTTACACCTATCTCCCTAAATGGCAAATATATAGTCTAAATTATATTATTATATAAACTAAAGGCTATATGAAGGTTATATTTCGTTAGGATTAACCTGACTTCACTTCTTGGATGTGTTTCGTTTAATTAACAAGTACCAAACAATGTTGTAGCGTGCATTCATTAAAGGCCCATTCACAATGAAATTTTACTAATACCGAGATTTAGCTAGCGCTAATTTGAGCCAATGAGATTTTTCTCGAATTTTCTAATTGGCAAAAAAACTGGGTACTTGTCGGTTATTAGAAAGACATTCGAGACTTATGCTTAGGTTACATCTCAGAAAACCGGTTTCATAGCTGCAAAAACAAGTGATGGATGATACAATGGATTGGACTTAGACAAAATGCATTGGATTTGTCTAATTTGGGCTATATATTTGCACATTAGGGGTGTGGGGTTAGGTTACGTTAGGTTAAGTTTCCATAATTTTGTTTCTAAAGTATTATTTTATCATCATGTTTTGTTATTTTTCATTAGGATTAACATAACTTCACTTTTTGGGCGTGTTTCCAGTAACCGATAAGTACCAAAAATTGTAATTGGGTCAAACCAGCGCTAGTTAAATCTCGGTATTAGTAAATTCTCATTGTGAATGGTTCTTAAAGTCATGTCTATTCCGTTTGAAAATCAAGAAATTTTCGTAGCTACTACAAGGTTACGAAATCATCCGATTTCCTTTAAAAGGAACAGTAGCCCAGGCCCTACCCACTTTTTTTTTATCATTATTAGTTTAACCAAAAAATATTATATTTTTCATTACAAATTGGTAATACAATTAGAAATTGGTTTTATTCAACTTTATTCATTTGGCTTCTGAAGTATGTGTTTCAACACAGTAGGTGTTTCTGAAGTATGTGGTCTGGACTGAGTCGCACTAAATCCTCGGAATAATCAGTCAGGCGAGTATGGTAAATTTTACAAGGTGTATGGACAGGGGGGGGGGATTCATCAAGAGAGTAGAAGATAGGTGAATTAAATGAAAATTAATAAAATCATTCTGTATTTGTTTTCTAAGATATTGAATCATATGACTTTACAGCGGAAAAGCTGCTGAATAAAAAAAACTATGAATTTTTTTTTCATATTTTTTAATATTTAACTAAGTTGAGATGTATCACAGCATTCTATTGGCACGGGTGGCGTTAGTTGGGGTCTGTGTACCCTAGATTTTGAAAAATACATTTTTGGGGTGTTTTTTATTGAAATACCTTTTGGTACTTTTATTGAAAAATGACAATTTCCCCTACCCCCTAGATGTTGAAAAACACATTTTGCCCCACCATGACGCCACTGGTTGCATACATGCCGCACAAGTGGCGCAAACATGGATTCGATAATGGTTTTAAGAAAAATTTGGAACTTCAAGGAAAGTGGACAGCACCCTGCAAAATTTCCTAGTTTCTTGATTCCTGGATGACTTATCATGACGAACAAGAGGATGTTTAGTACAATGAGTTATCTTGAACATGGAAATACCCCAAAATTGAAGCAAAATTACCTTTTAGAAACTGGAAACTGTCTTTTAGGATAGCGGATTCTGTCTTGTTTAAAATAGGCTCAATGAAAAAGAAAACTGCTACAAATACATTCAAAATTGAAGTTATCTTCAGCTCTTCTCCCCACTCAATATTGTTATCGGTAAGAAATTACTCGGTAAGAAATTTAGGTACTCTGGACACACACGTGAGAAGTGAAGTTTCGTTAATGCTAATGAAATAAAACAAATAGATAAAAACATAATAGTTTAGAAACAAATTTGGGCTATATGTTTGCACATTAGGGGTGGGGGGGGTATAAAGCATAGCATATATTAAATACGCAACCAGACCTAACCTAGCTACCTTTTATTCCCGCTAAACCCCAAAAAACTAAAGTTTACGGAATGAACAACATCTCACAAACCTGTTTATCAACAGCGGCTGAGATTTCGATGCGCTCTTTCTTTCGTGTTTACCCAGATTTTAGACAAGTACCGAAATTTAATTTAGTTTACAAATACACAGAAAAAAATGCATTTTAGATTAATTATGTTTATCTTCTCATTATTAGTTCAGATTCCGCTTTTATTTCTCAGAATTTTTAATAGCAAATCTTGAAAATGTCGCAATAAGCCTAGATTGATTACTAAAAAGGTCATTTCAGTTTTTTATATATATTTTTTTTTTTCAATACTATCAATTTACTGGACTAGTTTGAATTCCATTAGGCATACTCTGTCTAGTTCGACTTTCATTTTTTGATAAAACAAGTATTTACTGCAAAGTGAAAAATTAACATATTTAATATATATTTAAATACATTTAATATATATATATATATATATATATATATATATATATATATATATATATATATATATATATATATATATATATATATATATATATATATATATATATATATATATATATATATATATATATATAACATATATTGTAAATAATTTATTGTTTGTCTATTGTAGACAAAAAATAAATTCCTATACCTGCGCACAGGGAGTATACCTGCGCACAGGGGCGGGGGGATTGGTTCCAAGACTCCGAGAAATATTATAGAGTTGTAGCTTAAAAATTAGCTTGTTCGTGTTTTGCCCCCCTTGAGGAAAAACCCACTGGGGTAAACTTTCACCCACCGGAGGATTCGGCTTGTGTGAGCCTACACTTTACATATAGAAATGATGAAAATGTGTTCTAAGACAAATAACCAATTTCGTATCTGTTCTATGAAGTTCTTCTTCAAACTGTTGTTACCAGAGCACTGCTAGTTCCTAGTAGCTACTAGTAATTTCTATTATCGATTTTATTTGTCCCAGATTTCCTGGATGTTTGCCAATCTGTAGATGCTTTTTAAGTACATGGGGGAAAGGGGGCTTCGGGTTTATACAACCTGAAAACCACGTAATTCTTCTTATTTTCCCACAATTTCTTGTGTGATCTATATAATTCATCTATTTTTGGCCCATTTTCAAAGTCGTGCCCCCCCCCCCGAAATAAATTGGCAAAATTACAATTAACCACTAGGCTCATGTTGAGCCACGGATAGGGGACCCTGCCCCTCCAGGGGCGGATTCAGGATTTTTTAGGGGTGGGCAAAATAGGTTGATCCGAAAAAAAAATTGGGGGGGGGGGCACAAAATAGGTTGATCCGATAAACTTGCGTTAGGAGCAAGTTTAATTAACGCAAACTTGAGTTATTTAAGCAAATTACACTACTTTAGACTACGCTGGGGGGGGGGGGGCTTGCGCCCCCCCTCTCGAAACAGAGGGGGACCCTCTGGATCCGCCACTGGCCCCTTCTAGCCTCCTTCTCGCCATGCCTTCTTGCAGACAAAGGATAATTTGGATTCTAGCCTTAAATGCTGGTTCGATGAACTCACAGAAGTAATTGATATTCTGGCACGTCTGGAAAAACCATCTATTATCCCTACTTCTTGAATATTAGCTATGCGCCTCTATGGCAGTACGGATGTTCCACTCCAATCCAAAAATCGGCCAAATGACGAAAGCGAGTCCTTCCAAGAGGAAAATTAGCCTCGCCCAAGTTCACAAAAAAAGTTTAAAAATTCCAACTAAAGCAGATACGGTCCACCCTGTTTTGTTTAAACAGTCCACTCCGCTAGCTACTAGTTGCAGAATAAGGTTCTAGATTGACACAGGGGCTTAATTTGCTATGGGGCAGGGGGTCTGCAATTTCCCCTCCCACACCACATTTTGCCACCCCCAGACCCCAGTTTGCCCCACACAGCTGAAATACAGTTTCTCCAAAAATGTTGTTAAAAGAAGATTAGCCTACATAATTCAAGCTTCCGCAGAAATGGGTTAGTTTTCTTTAGTATATCTTTGCCTTTTTTTGTTACTACATGACTAATTTTTCACTGTTATTTTACTTGATTTGGGAAAATTACACCACATTTGCTCCTCCTCTCCCCCCCCCCCCCGATTTTGACGAAATTATGCCACTGGATTGACTTGCAGTCTACTGTAACGACCGACTTGAATGTCATCGTGATAAAAGCAATTGATACAAAAGCAACGTGACTGCAATGGATAGCAGGAAAATCCTCGGATTTGTCTGACACTGCGTTACTCATCAAAAGAATTTACAACCACTGGACCAAAGCAATGCCCTCAAAACAATTTGTCTCAAACCTTCAATAAAAATCCCAAGCCCTGGAGGCGACAAGCCGAATGCGGCGAAACTTGTGTCAAAAGACAAAACCATTTAGTCACGGCTAAGGCAATAACAGCTATCTAAATGAAAGGGGAATCGAACGACAACCAAGTAACGGTGACAATATGGGCCACACATAATCAAGTGATACGGAATAAATTATTGTCACGCTATGACATCCCAGTATGCAAATCATGTCCAATTTCATGAAAACGTGTGGATGTTTTACTTCAGGCATTTTATTTATCTTGATAAATGATATAAACCCTAGTTGTGGTATTTGATTTAATACATACCTGAAAGATATTGAATGCTTTGGGTATCAAGAGCCGAAGAGCGATATTTATGCGGTGGGAAAGTAATTTGGGTACTTTCGCATTATATGGGCCTTTCTAAAAAGTCAAGTTTGGTTAATGCTAATGAAATAAAATAAATAAAATAGGATGAGTATATAATAGTTTAGAAACAAATTTGGGCTATATATTTGCACATTAGGGGGGGGGGGGGCAAAGCATTGCATATATTAAATACGTAACCTAACCTAGGTACCTTTTCCCCCATCTAAACTCCAAAAAACACAGTTTAATATCGTATACGCAATTAAAACCACGCTAGACAAAGTATTTCTCTCAGCGGTGTCTTGAATCATCTTGTAAAAACGGGTTTTTCAAAGCGTCTCTGCCGTTTGACTGTAGCATCTCTTGGTGGACTTCTTTAGAGAGGCCCATATAATGTGAAAGTACCGTAATTTGTTACTAAGGTCCTATCTTATGTACGGTTCTTCCGTTAGGAATCCAAGAGTTGCATAACAGACCGTTTATCTACTACACTGAAAACCTTGGTACTTGTCTATTATATAAAACACAAAACCTCAATAGGGGATTATAATTTTCAAGGGATACTTTCAAAAGAGCTTTCGGTACTTATCTGTTAAACAGAACATCCTCAAAAAGTGAAGTTAGATAATCATAATGAAATAATGGTACTGTTCTATTAACCGGGCTCTTTTGAATACGGCAATGCATACCAGTCGCGAAATAGATCGAGATGCGTGATGAAAACAGGTTTACAATGCCTTCAGGGATATAAACAAAGGCAAGAACTGTATTTAAATTGTTGTTTTTCGAGGTTTAGGGTGGGAGGTGCCTAGGTTAGGTTACGTATTTAATATATGGTATGCTTTGCCTCCCATCCCCTCGCTAATGTGCAAATATATTGCCCAAATTTGTTTTAAACTATAATATATTCATACTATTTTATTTTGTTTCATTAGCATTAACCAAACTAGCACTATATAAAAGAGTCCGGTTAATAGAACAGTACCGAAATACTTTAGTTTATACAATGCTTAGTTTTATATAATAATATAATTCGGGTTATAAATTTGCCTATTAGGGGGGAGAGGGTAAAGTAGCTCAACCTACCCTAACCTCCAACCCCTCCTGATGTGTAAATACATAGCCCAAATTAACAAGTCCAATGCATTCTGTGACGTCATTTGTCTTTGTAGGTATGAAACCGGTTTTCGCTGATGTTACAATCAGCTAAATATACGTAATGCTTGAGAATGTTCTGTTTAAAAGACAAGTACTTAGCTTTCTAAGCCTCAGATCGGGCAAGTACACATAATTTTATTTTGGAATGGTTGTATATTACGGAGGGAGGCCATAATTATGTGCATATACTACATAAGCTAAGTCAACCCAAGACATAAGAAAAAAAAATCGGGATGCGGCTAATAAAAGATCTAAAGCCGAACTGCCCAGCCATTACACAGCAAAGAAATGAATTCGTTTTATATTATTTTAGTTTTATAGATTCTAGTTATGTTTTTTTCTACACTGAAGACGCCTTGTTATATACGGGCAAATATTCGAATGATTCTTATTCTCTTTGTTTCCTCCTACTGCCCATAGACCCATATGTCGTTTCCAGATTCATTTTTTTGGTGATGGACTCTCAGACTAGCGTCCAGCTTGCAAAATGTCAAATTAATCTCCCCTATTTTTCACGATACCCCTCCGAATTAGATCCCTGTGTAGGTGAATTAATTTTGATGCTGATTTGAGACAGTGGAGCGCCAATTCCGAGAAATAAGACAGGTGTCTCCTTTTCTGGCTTTTCTTTATGCAGCATAAACAACACACAGAACATTCAATACTATGCAATAGACAAACAATTGCATGAAGCAGGATGCAAAAGTAGACAACGCCTCAAAACAGGCCAATCTAACACAGGAAATTCAAACAGCAACTTGTCACGTGTCGCCAATTATTTGGTTTGGGACGGAGATCAATGGTGTGACTGTGAGCGCCCACTTTTCACCATATGGCACGGGCAACCTGGTATACACCATTTATGGAAGTACACACCCCCCTTGGAGAATGGAGAGGTTACTTGTAAAAAATTGTTTGAATTGAAAACTTTTTTCTTTTCACTTTCTTAAAATTTCGAAAAAAAATAAATCAGAATTTGTGTTATATTTACAGGCTCTAAAGCTGACAGGGAGGCAGCACTAGAGTAAATGCAATGATCTGTCAGTAACGGCTCGCTTATTTACCTTCACTTTCTGACATATGCTGGGTAATTTGATTAGCCAAAAAAAAAAAAAAAAAAAAAAAAAAAAAAAAAAAAAAAAAAAAAAAAAAAAAAAAAAGACAATTGGCATCACAAAAATGAGATCAAAACATAGTTTTCAACATCGAAGTTCAAACCAGTAATCTCTCTTTTTCTCTTTGTTGTTCTTTTTCTCTATTTTTCTCTCTTTTTTGTATTTTATTAAGCCCTTTTTGTACTTTTTATCCATTTCTAGAAGTGAATTCCCACCCCTTCAAAATAAATTCGTATTGTACTACAGTATATAAATGCAACAGTAGAATATGCGACACTTTACTTACAGGGATGCCTATTTACGAAAATGTAGGGGGGGGGGGGGCAGGATGATTTTCAATTTTTTTAGGGTATTTTTTTGAAATCTATCTTTCCTCCACCAGTGTGCATAGTTCGTTTCCCTTGTACATAAGTTGCAAGAATATCGCACAAGACTAATTGGCAACTTGGGCAGTTGCCCATGATGCAATGAGTTTGGTGAATCTGGAATTTGTCACGAGCTATCTATTAGTTCGATCATCTGAGCCATCTTTGTCGAGCACTAATTGATGCCTTGAACAAACTAGTGAGAATGGTAGAAGGATACAGTATAGATTCTAAGAACTACTTTAAATCATTCTAAAGTACTTACTAATATCGTTACTTAAGACGTACTAATGAATTATACCCCCCCCCCCTTAGTGGTAAAATATATACCCCGAATTGTATATAAAATTATTGTATAAGACAATGAAATTTCCATACGTGGCTACTTTTTTTAACTAATTTAACGGCAAACAACCAATACAATAGTAAACACAGCGTATTTACTTTACGGGGTATATATTTGACCACTAGCGGGGGGGGGGGGCAAAGTTTATTGGTATGCCTTAAGTAGCGATATTATTTCGAACGTTCAAAGTAGTTTACAGAATTTTATAATGTTTTCTTCTAGAGAGTGAATATGCATCACCAAGGCCATATCCAGGGGGAGGGGGGTAAGGGGTCTTTTCAACTTGTAAAAACTTAACAAAAATGAATATAAACAATTTTTTGATGCGTTTTTAAATTTTTTACCCCCCCCCCCCCCCCGAAAAATCCTGGATACGGCCCTGTGCAGCACTAATACCGTGGGTATTACTTTGGATTGTCATATTACATCGACAATTAACATATACTCCCATTACCAGTTTTAGGACTTGAACTTCAAGGAATGTACGGGTTATTAAAAAAAAAAACGAATTTGCAGGAATCCTGCATAGCAAGAACAAAAAAATTTAATCCCCTCTGAAATTCACCATAAGTGGTTACCAGCTGCTCAAATCGTTTGTACAAAAAACCTATTACCTAAGAAGAAATTCCATTATAATTACTGAATGACTATCAGATTAAAATCGAGCAAGGCCCTCGGGTAGGCGCAGCACAGGAGCTGTAATGCAACAGTAGGCAATCGCTACCAAAAGCCCAAGATTTTAATGATTTAGACGTTAGGTTGCCTTATCTTATTACCTGACTGCTTTATTTGAGCCGGATCAGTCAAACGATTGGATTCGAGTCTAATTAAATGTAGTTTATGAAGTGGGAATGGAAGTGGGGTGTTTTCCTGTGTAATTGGGGTAAGTTAGAGCATCCGGTCTAAGATTCTATGCCATATATAAATAAAAATAGTGTACATATTCTTTTTTCGCAAGTGAAAATCACCAATTGATGTTTCTATGGTTAAACTCCTCAATCCACCAAATCTAAATAAAATAAATCCTGGTACTCCCGTATAATCCAGTACACACTCGAGAAGTCAAGTAAGGTTAATCATAATGAAATATACCAGACCATGATAAAAATATAATACTTTAGTTTATATAATAATATAAGGTACTTGTCGGTTATTGGAAACACACTCAAGAATTACTCTTAGGTTACATCTCAGAAAACCGGTTTCATAGCTACAAAAACAAGTGATGGATGATACAATACATTGGACTTAGACAGAATGCATTGGACTTGTATAATTTGGGCTGTATATTCGCACATTAGGGGAGGGGTTAGGTTAGGTTGGGTTAAGTTTCCATAATTTTGTTTTCAAAAGTACTATTTTATCATCATGTTTTGTTATTTTTCATTAGGATTAACCTAACTTCACTTTTTGGTTGTGTTTCCAGTAACCGATAAGTACCGAAAAAAATTTGGCGATATATTTGCACATTAAGGAGGGTGTGTGTGTGTGTGTAAATAATAACATATATTAAATACATAACCTAAGCAAACTTATTCTAACCTAACCTAACCAAAATGCCAACTAAATACTTTAATAAAATATAGCTACAATTTATTTTCAAACCGAGCCAAAGCAAATTGTCTGGTATAAAGAAGTTGCTTGAACAGTTTCTTGTCTCATGTTCGCATCATTCGCGATAGAAGTTCTCGAGTGTGTTTTATATAATACACAAATACTTTTGTTTCTAAAGTATTATATTTTTCTTCATAATTTTGTTTTATTTCATTATTTTTAACCAAATTTCACTTGTCTAGTGTGTTTTATATACTACGCAAGTACCTTATTTCCCATGGAATTTTCCATGCGTCACTCTTGTTTCAACCCGCGTACCCGTAAATTGAATCATCGGTGAAGAAATCAAGAAACGGAAAACACTTCTATAAATTGGGCTGTGTATTTGCGCGTAAGGGGAGAGGGTGTAAAGCATATTGGAACTGGACACTTACGTGTCATACCGACCACACTTTGTTCTTGATATGTAATGAAACCCGTTTTATGTGTCCATTCGGAGACAATCAGCTTAGCATGAGCGAGGTTAAAGTACTATGTAGGTATATTTTAATTAAATATTTAATATATAGAGGTGGTTATATGTTTAATATAATGCGTTCTGGGCGGCCTGCTTTCCATAATTTTCTGTCGTAGTTTCCACAATTCTCTGTCGTAGTTACCATAATTTTGTTACTAAAGTATTATATTTTCGTCATATTTTGGTATATTTTATTATGATTAACCTAACCTAACTTCACTTCTTGAGTGTGATGGCTATAAACACGCAAGTACCTTGCAGTCAAAATGTGTAACTACAATTATTCCGCATATTACGAAGTAAGAGTTGTTTTCTTAACATGTTTCCTTCTCAACAGCCCCAATTCCAGGCCTATACCGTAGCTTAAATTCCGCGTGAACGGTAGTCTAAGGGGCAATGTCTACGATTGATACAGCTTTTTAGACGGCCACATTTATGGTGTGTACAGGGTGGCACAGTGCATAGCCGTAATACTGAGCGTACGTATACGCATAAACAATGGCGTATTGTAGATACTATCCAGTCCATGTCCTGGCAAATAAACAGGGAGGGGGATTTTGGGCCCACGTACTTTCCCAAATCCCTTGATTTTTGCAATCACAAGGTCCATGGCTTTATTTTTCATATAGCCTAATTCGCCTGTTTTTGCAAAGTTTGAAGAGTTGACCCCCTGAAACTAAATTCTACGAAAATACCTAACCTGAGTCAAGCCAGGGGCGGATCCAGGATTTTTAGGGGGGTGGGGCATAAAATAGGTTGATCCGATAAACTTGCATTAGGAACAAGTTTAATTAACGCAATCTTGCGTTAATTCAGTAAATTACACTACTTTAGACTACGTTAGGAGGGGGGGTGCCCCCAATTAATATTAACAGAACTACAGATATGTTTGCTTCCTTGCGTTAGTCTTAAGGGGATCTACGATGGTAAACTACGAATATACTAAACGATATTTTTGGATATTCGCAAAAAATAATGAACTTGTCAACAGTATCTGCTGAAAAACTCTTGTAACATTGTAAAAATCTTTAAGATGTTCGTCACCAGGACGACAATCATGACATAGATGGCATCGAACGGCATGAAAAATTGAAAGTCTGTTCGCGAGTAAATGAGCAAGACAAAAATAGTGATCTAAAATAAATGACATTGCAATGGCTCTGAAGTATCCTACGGAAAATTAGTGAAATTTATTCGAATATCAGTATTGCATTAAAAATAATAGTTGCGATTTCCATAACTGTTGCGGCGGCCGAGAAAAGTTCCCCTAAATTAAAATTGAATATTATATCTGCAGTAATTACTGCTTTTTCTTTGTAAGTAACCAAACGTGAAGATAAAGTTGAAAAATAGGTAAACATCAATCCTTGAACTCTTAAACTAAAGACCAAAGGTTATATTTGCTAGAAACCTTAAACTATCGTATTGATTTAAAACTAAATAAAAAGGCCAATTTTTATTGGAATAAGATTCTCCGTTTGTACTTTCTTTTTGAAAATTTCACTCGATGTTATAATCAACAATAAAGCTATTCTTTAGACACTTTCAGAAACCCTATTTCACATTTTATGTAAATCAATTGTTTACCTAATACTGTATCAAAAGCCTCCGCATACAGTAGCTAGTGCTGATTAGGGTTTGGCGGTAGCGCCATCTAAACTTTGACTATTATTTCCTGTCAATTCTTGACAATTACTTTCTAATATAATTTTTATACCGTTGACAGGGGCGCAGCTCTAGAATTTTTATTGAGGGGGCAAAAAAGTTCCACATCCAGAGAGTCAAGGGGCATGGGCTATATAAAGCTTTTTTCCATTTTTTTTTGGAGGGGGGAAACTGCCCCCCTTGCCATCCCCAAACGACGCCACTGCCCATTGATATGGTTTTAAAAAGCCTAATGGGAAAGGGTTTAACACCTTAATCCTAATTTCCATTTTGGGAGGGGGGTTGTGTTCAAGTTACTGAGATACCAATACTATACTAGTTACCTATATTATACTAATAAAATAGCATTCATCACTTCTGAGAACTTGCCGAGCCGATTTTGATCTATATACCGACTATTCGCTGTTCTCCTAAGAAGGGGGGTGGGCAGGCACAAGCCATGACCAAAAAGAATCATTATAGATAAAATACCTTGTTCAAATTTGCTCTACAATTCCCAAATTCTAAAAAGAAACTGCTGTAATTCTGAACAGCGTTTCCACTATCCCCATATTTCTCCCAGAGATAAATAGATTCTCCAAATTCTCCACAATAATTAACATTAAAGAAAATTAACAATGTGTATTTCGTGTTAACGTTCGTATATTTAAGAACGTTAAATTTGGGGAAGATGTCAGAGAACCCAATTTCTTTCAAGAAATTGGCGAATTCCAATTTCCAGAAAACCTCAAAAATTTTGAGGATAGTGGTAGCACTGAGTTTTAATACCATACTTAGACTGGAAAAAGGCAAAAATGATCGGAGCGTCAGTTTTGGCAAGAGGTTACAGAAAACATTGATTAATTTGATCAAGTTTAATCTTAAATAAAATCAATAGCTACTTTGAATTATTCTAGGATTCGCTACACATGTCCAAAGACGGTAAGGGGGAAAAACCACCATTCAGAAATAACCCAATTTGACTATAGATCTATTACGTGAAAAGATACCAGGTAATATAGAAAAATTGCCGCGATGCACAAACAGTATGTATACACCATGCAGCTGGCGAGAATGCTGAATTCTCCAGAAAACGGAAAATGACCGATGAAGCTCTAGGAAAACTTTTACTGGAGTGAAAGCGGCAGAAAGCTCGTCAGGAATGAGGGACGCCCACTTTACGCCACGTGATGTTTACTCCAAATGCTAGGCGCACCGCATAGTTCCGCCACGCTTGGGACAGTTTCCGCCACACTTGGCAGCTTCTCCCATGCTTTGCACACGCCACCTGGTACACGTGATTTCTGGAAGTGATGCCGCCTCGGTCCAGACCCATACTTAAATGAAAACACCCATGTAATTTTGATAGCTAAAAATTCTTGTTTATTTAGTTGAAAATTTCCAAAATCAATTTAGGCTTTTACTGGCAACACTTATTTTTTAGAATAGTAAAAAAATTTGGGACGAGCCGTTTTAGAATCTTAAATTCTTACTAACCATGTAAGCAAGACGCCAACATTTAACCACATTCTGTTTTCATAGTCATCTCAGTGAATCGTAAAATTGAATATTGCAACAAAGTGACATGGAGACAGCATGAGTATTAGGGACAATCAGAGACTAACCCATGGCAACGATCTGCCAACAAGTTTTTCACACACACTAATCAAATATTTGAGTATGCAAATTCAGTTGGTTTCGCATACTCGACTGTGGGCGAGGCACCGTAAGAGGATCCTGAAAAATGCTGTATGACCGCTCTATTATATACTTTTACTGGCTTACTTGAATCTATCTAATTTCTCAATCTTTAGAGTAATTTAGATATTCCAGTTCAGTGTCTTCCAGAGGTCAAAGGAAAACTGAGCCATTCAACCTTTTAAGTGGGATGGGGAATTTGATGGGAAGTACGCTGCTCATCGCTCTTGTAAACGACACTGAGCATCCATCCCTGTGTGTATGTTTCAAATGTTACGAAACGCCTCTGTGGCACTTGTGAAAAAATGGGAATTTCCAAAATTAGACCCCTCAATAAATATGAAAACAGAAATGAGGCTTTTACGGAGGAAAGCCACCCCTCAAATGGCGTCAGTCCATTAAAATTTGGGGGAATGTATCTTTCAAAATCTAGTGTGGCAACTTTTTACACTCGTTTTTTTCAATTATGTTACGGATTTTTTTCAATTAAAATACCAAAAAGGTGTTTTTAATGAAAACACCATAAAAAAGTAATTTTTCAAAATCTACGGGGATCAAAAACTCCCTCCCAATTAACGCCACTGCATCTCTTGCCTTCTGTGTGATAGTACTTACTCTAGTTAGGCTGTACATTTGGAACGTTAACACATATTACTGAAAAATAAGTTCTAAATACTAGGTTACATAGAACATGACGGTACCATCTCACACATATGGAGGTGAGTCGACCTCTCGGTGTCGACTTTAATGACAATTAAATAAAAAAAAAAGTTTTTTCGACTGAAGTAAGGAGCAACTTTAGACTTAAAACGAACAGAAATTATTACGTATATGAAGGGGTTACTCCTCCACAACACCTCGCTCTTACGCTAAAGTTTTTTAGTACTTTTAAATAAAGCTTCTTATTGTTTCTAATTAAACAAACA
This sequence comes from Artemia sinica, assembly GCA_027921565.1. Lineage (NCBI taxonomy): Eukaryota > Metazoa > Arthropoda > Branchiopoda > Anostraca > Artemiidae > Artemia > Artemia sinica. Next base: position 9,362,669 of record CM051268.1, on the reverse strand, counting down.
TAGTGTTTCAGTAGTCGTTCTTAAGGAATTGGGACAGAATTCAAACTTTAGCGTTAAAGAGCGAGATGTTGTGGAGGAGTTACCCCCTTCATATACTCTAATAATTTCTGTTCGTTTTAAGTTTAAAGTTGCTCCTTAATTTCAGTTGAAAAAACTTGTTTTTTTATTGAATTTTTGATCGTTTTTCTTTAAATAATGCCAGGAAATCTGGCTATTCCTCCAAGGGAAAATCCCTTTTCCCAAGGATTTATTCTCTAGACAATTCAATCCTGGTGAAAAATTTACACCAGACAATTGCCCTTAAAATCTCCATGAGTAAAATTGAGTCGGCAATGTGAAAGCAAGAGATATTTACGAAGAATTTCGTATAGGAATTCTGGCAAATTCTCCCAGTGTAAAATTTTCCCTGAAAAATTCACCCCCTGGACACTTCCCTCCCCATGAAAAATTATCCCCGTGGAAAATCCCACCATCATAAAAATCCCCCTCCCCCGAAAGATGTATGCATGCTCCCCAATAACAAAAATAATATTTGTAAGCAATGGGCAAATTTTTTTTTAACTTAAAGACCTTTCCCCAGGGGGGGGGTCATAATATCTCCAAAGGTGATAGTTATTCGGCCTTTCAACTATGCTGAACAAAATGGCTATATCAACATTATGACCAATAAATGATCCCCCCCCCAGTTTGGACGATTTCGAAAAAAGGGGCGTGGGAGGGGGCCTGGTAGCCCTCCAATTTTTTTTTTCCAAGAGTCACTTAAAAGGGCTCTAGAACCTTTAATTTCCATTTAAATGAACACTCTCACGATATTCTAGGACCACTGGATCGATACGATCACCCCTGGGAAAAAACCACTGTATATAAATAATATATATCTAAACAAATTTGGGCTATATATTTGGACATTAGGGGGGGGGGGAAGTACAGCGGCTCTGCACGCATAATGTGTTAGCAACAATTATTCTGATATTATGAAGTAAGTTATTGTTTTCTGACTTCACACTGACCAAATACTTTACCCACCTCCCCCAGCCTATTGTGCAAATATATAGCCAAATTATATATTTCCCATTTATTTCTGTCAATTCTCTTTGTCGTTTCTTTCGCTAAGTTGGAAGAAACTAGTGAGGAAACCGGTTTTAGAGTGCGTCAATGCATGAACACACTTGAGAAGCAGGGGGTATATCATACAAGTACACTGAATTTTACAAGCATTAATCAATGAATGTACGGAGATGCCCCAGGGTGGCCGAAAATATTGAAGAGGTCAACATTTTGTTTTCATATGCTTTTATTAAGTTTTTAGGGTCCAAAATCCTCAAAATCTACGAGCCAGACAAAATTTTCGTCGGGGTTCAGCCCCCTCCCCCCCCCCCCCAGATAGATACTGCCTTGCTCGCGTACTGTGAAAAGTTGTCGCTATTTTTAACAGTTTAATTCCTGCATATTTTTATGCTTAATTCAAGTTTTAAGAGGAAGTCTGCATTAGTTCGATTTTTAAAAAATCGTCTTTATTATTTGATTACCGATGATTCAAAATAATCCGTAAAAGTGAGTAGGAACTTCTTTTCAGTTCTTCCCCAACAAAAAGAAATCAGCTACGTATGTATATGCATAAAAAGCAGTTTAATCTGCATAATTGCCCGAGGTGTCCACCACCGCAGAGCCAATCAGCAGGTCTGGTCAGCGGAAGCCAACGGCGGTACAATCGCAGTCACAGCATGCGAAATGAAACCTATCGCGCTTCCAGACGGATGAATGGGCTTCATTAGCCCATTGTGGTACCTCATTCAACTTCTTAAGTATCCGAGTTTGTACATAATCTAAAAAAAGCTGACTTGCGCTACCGTTTTAGTCATTTCTCGCTGTCATAAAGGAATGCACTTGTGATTATATATTTTTATGCAACCATAATTACTGCCTTAAAGCTTGACGCATCATTTACATACTGTGTACATAGTGTTATTTTTTATTTAACAGTAAATGCTTTCTTTATTAAGAACACTGCTTGCATGACGCTTCAAATTGATGAATAAGATGAGTCACGCTCTTCATTTATGCCAAAATTGTATTCAACTCCAGGCGACACCAACTTTAACCTGTTTAACCAGGACTAGAAGCTGTTAAGAATACCCCTCCCTTTAACAACTATAAACAATTAAGATGTTTTTGTCCTCATAATCGTTGCAAACAGAGAGTGTGGCCAGTTTGAATTACGGGCTGTGGCCACCTGGCCAGCCCTGTGAGTGTGAGGGATTGTGGTTAGAAAGGGCCCCTGACCGCAAACGATGGCAAACCACCAGGAGGAAAACTGGAATGTCTTGACGAATGTGGATTCTATCAGGCTAGCAGTTAGAGGCAAGAAGGACTTACTTTGTACAGATCTGACTAGCCGCAGAATCAAGAAATGAGTGGCAGAAATCATTTTTTGTTTCTGAGAGGAGGTGCATCAGGTTTACTCTTCAGTGTAACTCTGACCCTAAAAACTCCAAGTGCACCTTTAGTTCTCACTTCTTAGGTTTACCAGTAAGGGGTTTTTATATAATTATGCTATTATTTTTTGTAAAAAGGATGTTTTCCAGAGTTCCTATCTTTGACTTAGGACAATGTACTTTATGATTTTGAAGATATTCCTGAAAATCTGAAGTACAGAGAAGTAACGTCTTTGCTCGTAATTTTGCACTGGTTTCGCATTTATTTATTTTCCTAACCGTTTAAAATAAACGGTAAGCTTTATTTTTATGATAGTCCGTCAATTTTGTCCAATTATGAAGCGAAAATAATTTCAAGAAAGCTACCTGATTGAACAGATACTACGTCATACTGTGGTTTCTTGCTGTTGATCAAGAAACCACCGTCAGTGGCTTATGAAGCGCAACCTCAAGATGAATCCCAATTTATCTTCAATCTAGATCATCAGCGACATGATCAAATAGAGAATTATAAGCCATCAATTGAAGAGGATACAATTAGTTGTTTTTTTTTTTATTCACTACCTAACGATGCCTCTCAACTACAAAGGTTGGTGCGTCAGTAAAATGTATATAGCCTACCATTGTAAATGGACTACTGCATCCTAAGCCCGAACTGAGACATCGGCTATCAATTGAAGGATAGGGGGTAGGGATTTCCATTGAGAAATGCCTTTTTTGGTATTTTCGTGGAAAATTTTCAAAACTACATAAGTACCCCCCCACCCCCTCTCTCCCCTAGATTTTCAAGTATACATCTTGTCCTCCCCCTATATTTTTATGAATTTATGCCACTACGCCTATCCAAGACCCTGAGCACACTGCTTATGCAGCTATATTTTACGGAATATGGATATATCAATGTTATAAAAAGGAATACGGTTATCAGCAACCTTATTACGGCTAATCGCGGAGAATAATAAGGAAGAACAGGCAGTGATAGTTGGAAGGGAATTGGCGCTGAGGAGTTAATCTACTCGAGATTCACCCTTAACCTTTATTACATCAAAGATTAGGTGTTTAGTTGGTTGTCTGGGAAAAACTCTATTACATGCATGTATCTACAACTCCTTTAGATTATTTTTTTTTTTTTTTTTTTTTTTTTTTTATTATTTTTTTTTTTTTTTTATAGAAAAGGGAGAAGACAAGACCACAATGGAAAACCTTTGAAATTTCGGAAAAACTATAGCAGTGAAGAAAATCAACTTCAGAATCAAAATTTTGAGTCAAAGTAATTAGCTGCAATTACGGGTGTCCTAATCTTTTCACAAATGACGATTTAAAGAGGTCACTTATTACCGTGGGTGATTCCTACAAATATCCAAAAGCCAGTTTGAACTGTTATTTCCTTTTGTGTCAGTTTTTTTATTTATTTTCAGGTGAAAGATGGGCGTTTTGGACTAGCTGCCTCAGTAGGACATTATTTTAGGATACGATATTTAGCAGACAAGGCGGATATAGACAACGCGATTTTCAAACTCCACTACAGATTCACCACTGCCGCTTTCTTTCTATCCTGTGTGTTAGTGTCAGCCTACGATTTAATAGGTAAACCTTTTCAAACACTTTTCAAAGAGTTCGTGGTAACGAACTGTAAGTAAGGAGCGACCCCCGGCTCAACAGTAACCGCAACTCTAAAAAAACGAAATTTTAATACCAAACGATACATCAAAAGAATGGAATTTTAATGCTGATTTTAAATATATAAGTTTCATCAGGTTTAGTCTTATCCATCAAAAGCGACGAGTCTGAGATATCAACTAAAGGGGAAACACCCCCTAAAAGTAACAGAACTTTATTGTTTTAAAAAGTAGAGTTGTGACAGAGAGTCAAACTTTAGCGTAAAAGAGAGGCACTGAGGAGGGGACAGCCCCTTTTATATGCGGAATAATTTCTGTTCGTTTTTAAGTTTTAATGTCGCTGCTTACTTTCAGTTAAAAAACTTGTTTTTTTTTCATTTGATAAGTCAATAGAACGAAATGTAGGTTTCTCAAATTCAGTGATAGATCTAACGCTACTACTATTACTGCTATCAAAACTAATCGCAAGATCGCAACACACAAAGCTGACAGAGGCTGGTTCACCACCTGGGTAAATTTTGGAGCGCCACGTTTGCCACACAGTTTTGCGCCAGTGTCACACATTCCTCTTAACGCTAAGCACACTTTCGCCACGCTTGGCAAGCGTCACCTGATGTACCTGTTTTCTCAAAGTTGACGCTCCCTCGGGTTTTATTTATACCAAGGTTAGCCATTCTTCCAGGGAGATGACTTTTTGGAACTGGCAGGTTCAACTGCGGTTTCCCAAGTTTTCAGGAGCGTTTTGTCTAATATGGTGTCAAAATTTTTTGTGCTATCTGTTACAGAAGATGTATCACCAGTGGCGTAAACCATGGGAAAGACTTCAGTTAGACATCCCCCTCTCAAAGTATGTATACAAATTTATTCTTATGGAAATATATTGTCCATAAGTCGAGCTTTTAAAACTCATAATGAAATAGCGTAATTTAGGGTCCCATTTTTTATTTTCCGAAGGGATTCTTCGGAACTATCTCAAGGGATCGGGGTGAACCTCCTATGTAGATATGTAAATACCCTAATTGCATACTTTCGATAAAATTTTCCACCGAAAGCATTTCCTTTCATCTAAATAATTTGTATTATTTGCTTATTCCCTACTCTTAATAAAAAGACAGTTGAAAGCAAAGGCCGCATTGAATGCTTCGTTGTGCATCTTATCAAACAAGGAATTCAATTTGTTTAAAAATTTGATAGACAATGGGTGGTAAATTGAGTAAACACAGTGTTAGTATTAATTGTGGATAATTGCTGTTAGAGATTGCTGTTAGAGAATAAGACATGGCTATTAGAGTACATTAGGGAATGGGTATTAAATGAAATACCCATTAGGGAATGGGTATTAAATGAGTAATTAGGGTGCATAAATTATGGGGAAAAACTATTGCCTTTATTTACTTTTTTGCGGAGCAGCAGTTGCATATAAATGACAAGGAATGGGACGCTCTAAGCATCTTTCCCCAGAATTCATGTCTTCAGAAATAACGTCCATTGACGAATAAACATGTTTAATAGAAATTGAGTGATTTCTAATCCAAATGAAACATCGTGATTGCACCTAGTAACGAGCGAACCCATAGTAATAAAAAATTATGAAACTGTCAAGTGAGATAAAAATTCTATGTTGGCATCAGCTTGGAAACAGTAGTTTTTACCGAAATAACTGAAGCTTAGTTTATAATTATGAAGACACATAAATTTTCCGAGACAATCAAAAGAGAGCCTCAAATCTTTCCAACATACGTGATTCTCAAGTAAAAGTACAGCACCGGAATCACCATCGTCGAACCGATAACCGGAAGTTTACCTTCCTACTTCTTGAAAACCAAGGAAATCACATGTTTGCATGGGTCTTATTCACCACGCATCTCGGTTTTCCCCCGGATCGGTTTTCCCCTAGAAACTTTGTCTTGAAATGGGAAAGAAAAGGCTACAGTTATCGCTGAATTGTCACAAATGAGGGTTTACCTACTATATATCCAGTCAGATACGTTCGAAGGGTGGACACAAATTTTAACCTCTACCCTTTCCAAAATGTCAAGATTGCTTAAAGTTTACGCTTATTTTGTATAATTTGCCTCACTTTTGGAGGGAAATTCCATCACTTTCCATCACTTTTTGTCCCCCAAAAACCGTCTATATGACCTTTTTTCTCATGTTTTTATAAAATTTTTTGTTTGCTGGGAGATGTTTCTGCTCCAGCTGTACGGAATTTGTGTTTTCCTTTTTTACTCAGCCCCCTTCCCTCCAAACCAACACAGAGGGACCGGAGTCTCACTCAACAGAATTTAATGGAGAGACTATCAGAAAGTGTAATCTGGAAAGGGGGGAGAGTCTCTTCCTGGATCCCCGCTCGGTTTTGAAAAATCCCTCTTTGAAAATAGTCCTTTTTGGTATTTTCATTAAAAAAAAACTGACCCCTCCCCGTGATTTTAAGAAAAAATTTTGCCCTGCTATATTTTCATGAATCGATGCCACTGATTTCTGTGTCTTGTTCTACTAATTGCTCTTCTGAGTTTCTCTAAAAAATTGGCCATCATTATTAGTCAGAGACAGAAAAATTCCTGCAAGTATGAATTAACTGCATAGGAGGCAACATGACTGAAGGGTGTTTTAGAATTAAATGCCGCCTGCCCCTCCCCCTATATTTTCATGAATTGATATCACTGCTTCCTCTATCTTGCTCTACTGAAGACTGAACATTGGTTAGAAGCCAGCGACAGAAAATTCCTGCAAATGTACCTTTAACTGATGGGAGATAACATGACTGAAGGGTGGTTTATAATTAAAAAGCGTCTGCCCCTCCCCCTATATTTTCGTGAATTGATATCACTGCTTCCTCTGTCTTGCTCTACTAAAGACTAAACATCGGTTAGAAGCCAGAGAAAGAAAATTCCTGCAAATTTACCTAAACTGAAGGGGAGACAACATAGCTGAAGCGTAATTTATAATTAAAGTACATTTGTCTCCCCCCCCCCTATATTTTCATGAATTAATACAACTGCGTCCTCTCTCTTGCTCTAGTAAAGGCTGACCATCAGTTAGTAGCCAGAGTCAGAAAATTCTTTGTATACGGAGAATAGTTCCATTGGGTAGCACTTCCTATTGTATAATCCTAACATAAATGTATTAACAGATAAAAATTTTATGGGGATAAAGAATTTGGGAAGGTTTATTGGACTGGGCATGGAGCATAGAGATCATTTTCTTTAGATTTATTTTTATTTTTGTTTTGTTTATATTAAGGGTATTTTTCATTTATTAATTTTTGAAGTGTAACGTGTATTAACCACGCCAGTAGGGCTTTAGCGTTAATAAATCATATCATATCATTAAAATCTAGGTAAAAAAATGGACTTTACCTGTTTCAGTTAAGACATAATGATAATGGTTGCCTCTCAAATGAGGGTAGTCTCTCTCTTTTAAGGGAGAAAACAAATAATTATGTTTACATAAAAAGAACAGAAGATAAAAGCTGAA